>CAUYPK010007241.1:0-56176 GCA_963574355.1 Loris lydekkerianus | reverse complement strand
TGCCTTGGGTATGATGCAGACTGCCCCAGGGTTTAGCTCCACTGTGCCTTGGGTATGATGCAGACTGCACCAGGGTTTAGTTCCACTGTGCCTTGGGTATGATGCAGACTGCACCAGGGTTTAGCTCCACTGTGCCTTGGGTATAATGCAGACTGCCCCAGGGTTTAGCTCCACTGTGCCTTGGGTATGATGCAGACTGCACCAGGGTTTAGTTCCACTGTGCCTCGAGTATGATGCAGACTGCCCCAGGGTTTAGTTCCACTGTGCCTCGACTACGATGCAGACTGTACCAGGGTTTGGATTATTCCTCACTCACTGATGGACGCTTGAGTTGTCCCCAGTTTGGGGCTCTTATGAACAGAACTGCTGTGAGCCCCTGTATACGGATTTTTATGCGGCTGCTGTTTCCATTTCTCTTGAGTGAGTGGCATCAGTGGGTAGTCTGATAGGCCTACGCTTAACTTTCTAAGAAACTGGTGAGCGTTTCCTAAGTGGTGATACCAGTTTACACTCTTACCCGTGTATACTTTGCCCTCCACACCTACACTTTGTTACTCAACTCCTTAATTTCACTTATCCTAACGGCAGTGTCCGGGCGTCTCATTTTTGTTTCAGTCTGTATTTCTATAATGATTTGCGTGTCCATTTGTGTGTCTTTTTTAGTGAAGGACCTACGCTAATCTTTTATTCCTTTTTTTTTTTCTTTTGCCATTTTCTTGCCTTCTTGAGTTGTAACAGTTATTTGCATATTCCATGTAAGAATCCTTTGTTTCATAAATGAGCTGTAGATATTACCTCTCAGACTGTGATTAACCCTTTTATTTTCTTATTGGTGTCTTTCAAAGAGCAGAATTTTTTAATTTTGATGAAGACCAATATGTCAACTTTTCCCTTTAATCATTGGTGATTTTTTTGTATTCTATTAATTTTAGAAATCTTAGCCTACCTGCCAAGATTACAATTAGTTTCTTCTCTGCTTTCACCTAGAAATGTTACGGTTTTAAGTGAGGATTTCTTTCTTTTTTTTTTTCTTTTTTTTTTTTTTTTGCCATTTGGAAATATAATTGCTCCGAACCATTTTTTGAAAAAGCCCCCCCCCCTTCACCGAATTGTCATGGCACTTTTGTTCAAGAATCAATCAAACCTGTGTGTGTGAGTCAATTTCTGAAGTCTCTGCTCGTCCCACAGATCCATACGTCCGTCCTAATACTGAGCTGTTACTGCAGATTTTCAATTATGTCATGAAATCAGATAAGTTGTCGAACTTTGCTCTTCTTTTCTAAAAAAATTTTACTAAGTCTTTGCATTTCTAAACAAAGTTTTGAATTACTTCGTCAATTTTTATCAGGATTGTGTTAAATCTATAGCTAGATTTGTGAGCCATTATCACCTTAATATTGAGTCTATAAGTTTTGAGTCTATTGAGTTTATAAGCATGCAATATCTCTTCATTTATTTGGGTCTTAAATTTCTCTCAGTAATATTTTATAATTTTTAGAATAGAGTCTTTCTTGTCTTTTGTTAGATTAATCTTAAATATTTTATGAGGGTTTTTTGGTGGTACTTTATATGGAATTTAATTTTTTTTAATTTTCCAACTATTTGCTGCTGTTTGTATAATATGATTAATTTAGGTATATTAACGTCAGTATCCTGTGACCTTGTTAAGGTCTTTATAGTTCTAATGGTTATTTTGTAGGTTTCTTGGGACTTCCTATAATATATAGAATCTCTAAGTTGATCCTCCCCCAAGGGACTATAACAAACTGGTCAACATATAGAGGTGGTCAACATCAGGAACTAGGCCTACTGTACTGATACGTATATGTGGTGCATATCCAGTCGATGAAAATTAGGTCAAACTAAGGAAGCAATCAATGCAGGGAGGTGGTCAGCAGTGGGCATTCCCCTGTAATCATAGCAGCTACAAATAGAAAGATTTATTTCTTCTTTCTCAATTTTTGGTAACTTTATAGCCTTTTTTCTTCTTTTATTTTCTTTTTTGTCCTTATTGCAATAGTTAGGATTTCAAGTCCAATGTTAACTAGATATTGTCAAAGCAGGTAAGCACCTTGACCTGTTCCTTGATCTTCAGGGGAAAAATTTTCAGGCTCACAATTAGTCATAATATTGACTATAGCTTTGTTGTAGATGCCTTTTATTCATTTGAAGATATTCCTTGCTATTAATAGTTTGCTGAATTTTCAAGAACTGTGACAGGTGTAACATTTGATCAAATGCTTTTTCTATATCAATTTTAAATTCTCAAGGTTATTTGATTAATATTATGAATTATATTGATTGATCTTTAAATGTTTAGCCAACCTTGCATTCCTGGGTTAAACTCTACTTATCCCTGGGTATATTATTATTTTTATATATTGTGGGACTTGTTTTGCTAATATTTTAAAAGGATTTTTGTATTCTATATTCATAAAGATCGCTGGTCTACAATGTTTGTTTTTAAATGTCTTTGCCAGGTTTTTGTATTAGGGTCTTACAAATGCTGGCCTTAAAAATGAGTTGGGCAAAATTCCCCCTTCTTTCATTTTCTGAGAACATTCCTTAAGATTAGCTCATTTCTCCCTTGAATATTTGATCAAATTAAGCAGCAAAACCATCCAGGTCTGGATTTTCCTTTTCAGAAGTTTTGTGTGTGTGTTTAGAATAGTGCATTAAGTTTCTTTAACAGATGTAGGGTTATTCAGATACTCTGTTTCATCTTGTATTAATTTAAATTGCATTTTTAAAGAAATTTGTCTGTTTAATTTTTGATATAAAAATGCTCATGATCTCTGTAGAATCTATGGTATTGGTAATTTATATTCTCTTGTTTTTACTGCAACAGCCTGGCTAAGAATGTATCAATTTTGTTGATTTTTTTCTCCATCAGCTTTTTGGGTTATTTTTCTCCCCTTTTTTGTCTGTCTGTTTTCCATTTCATTGAGTTCTTCCCTTATTATTTCCTGCCTGCTACTTAATTTTGGTTTATTTTGCTTTTCTTTTTCTAGATTCCCACAGTGGATCATCAGGTAATGGATTTTAGATTGGTCTTATTTTCTAATCTAAGTATTTGAAGTTCTAAGTTTCCCTGCAAGCACTGTATTGGTTATGTCCTTCAGATCTGATGTGATTAGATTCACTGCCATTCCATTCAAATTATTTTCTGATTTCCTTTGTGAGTTCATCTGGAATTCATGAGTCATTGGTAGGTTCGTGCATCATTTATAGACGTTGGGGTTTTTCTAGATGTCTTATTGTTATTGATTCTAATTAGATTCAGTTGTCAGAGGACCCACTCTGTGGGGTTTCTATTCTTTTAAATTTACTGAGACTTGTTTTCTGACTCAGCACATGGTCTTTCTCAGTGAATGAACCACGTATACTTGAAAATAACAGGTAATCTGCAAGCTGCATGTAGCAGAATATCAATTAGACCAAAGGGATGAATAGTGCTGTTTGTACCTTCTATAATGTTACTGATTTTTTGTAGATTTGTTCTTTTAATTACTGTGAGGGGTATTAAAATCTGCCTGTATGATTGTGGAATTTGTGCATATTTCATACTTTTGCTTTGTCAGTTCTGCTTCATGTATTTTGGGGCTCTGTAATTAGGCACACAAAAATTAGTAATTTCATGTCTTCCTGACTAGTCATCCCTTTTGGTATGTGAAATATCTCCCTTTATCTCTGATAATATTGTCTTAAAACTTATTATTAGTATTATATTAATTAATATTAATATAACTACCCAGACATCTCGCACTTATTTTTTGCAGGGAGGTACCCTATCCAATTTATTTACTTTTAACCTACATGTGTCTTTTTTGTAGACAGCACATAATTAGGTCTTGCTTCTTAAAAATCCATATTGTCAATCTCTTACTTTTCACTGGAGTGTTTAGAATGTTAACACTTAATGTTAGTAATTTCTATTTGGGGGCTCTTTATTTCCTCTTCCAGCATGCTTTTAGATTATCTGATTTTTTTTAGTATTCCATTTCAATCTGTCGATTGGCTTTTTGGCTATATTTTTTTCTGTGTATGTGATTACTTTAGGAATAATAATATACATACTTAAATTTTCTCAGTCTAATTAGAATTAATATTGTTCTATTTTATGTAAAATATGGAAAACTTGATAACATGTAGGTCCCTTTGCCACCCTCCATTTTTAATTTGTAGTTGTCATACACACACACAAACACGCACACACAAAGCCAAACACCATCAGACAATGTTAAAATGTTTGCAGCCAGGCACAGTGGCATGTGCTTGGAGTCCCAGCTACTCAGGAGGCAGAGGCAGGAGGGTCCCTTGGGGTCAGCTTGGGCAAAACAGTGAGATACTGTCTCTAAGACAAATGAGTACATGTTTGCTTTGAGTGGTCATCTGCATTTTAAAGAACATAAGAGAAAAGATATTTTCTGTAGAGTAGAATTCTGAGTTTACAGCATTCGCCCCAACACACACTCTCTCAGCACTTTAAATACGCTGTTCCACTGTCTTCTGACCTTTGTGATTTTTAATAAGAAATCTGAGGTTATTTGTATTGTTCCCTGTTACACAATGTGTTTTTTTCTCTAGCTGTTTTCAAGATTTTTTTTGTTTATCTTTGTTTTTCATCCGTTTGCTCATGATGTGTCTATGCATGGTTTTTCTTAATCTATCTTGTTTGGAATTTCTCTGAACTTCTTGAATCTGTAAATTTATATCTTTCACTAAAATATGGGAGCTTTTTGGTCATAATAACTTTAAAGATTTTCTGCTCCCATCTCTCTTTTCTCCTTCTGGACTATAATTATAGTGTATTAGATCTTTGATACAGTTCTACAGATTCCTGATGTTCTGTTCATTTCCTTTCTCAACCTTTTTTTTTTCTGTGTTGTTCTGATTGGATCGTGACCATTGATCTCCGGGTTCACTGACTTTTGCCTCTATCATCTTCACTCTGCTATTGAGTTCATCTAGTGATTTTTAACCATTTCAAGTATTTTATCTGTTAGTTCTAAACTTTCTATATCCTCTCTCAATACTTTCTTCTGCTGAGATTTGTTTGTCTACTTACTCATTTCAAATGTGTTTTCCTTGACCTCATTGAATAGTGTTACTGTAGATGCTTTAAGTTATTCTGATAATTCCAGAGTCTGAGTCTTCTTAACGTTTGCATCTGTTGACTGTTTTACCCTTTGAGAATGGGTCACATTTTCCCACCTCCCTGTACATCAAATAATTTTGCATTGTACCATGGGTAATCTTAATGTTATGTAGATTCTAAATTCTGTTAAAATGATCTGAAGAATATTGCTTCAGATCAATATTGTAATTGACCCATGTGTACGTGTCCATCCGCATAACCACCACTGGAGTAGTCAGAGTTCTCTAGAGAAACAGAATCAATAGGATATATAAAATTGATTGGCTCATAAGGTATTGCTCATAAGGATTACAGAGGCTGAGCAGTTCCACAACTCTGCAAGCCAAAGGCCCAGAAAAGCCAGTGGTGGAGTTCAAAGACCTGAGAGCAAGGAGGCTGATGGTACAATCTCTCTCTCTCTCAATCTCTACAGACATACACACACATAAACAGGGTGCCAAAAAATATATACACATTTTAAGAAAGGAAAAAGCTGTATTGAAATTGTAATACTCAATATATACCAATAATGTTTATTACCTTGTATATTGTATCTTGTATCTCTTATAATTGCAGAAGCCAAACATGGCTTCAGTATTACAATTTTAATTGCATCCTGTATCTAGTAAGCTCACAATTTAGTATTGTGTATACACGCACACAGACACACACACTGCTAGATGGACAACTGAGCTATTTCCAGTTTAGGGCACCAGACTGGGCATTTAGGAGGCAGCACAGAACAGAATGGCTATATGCATAGCTCGTAGAGTCACAAAGGCCTGACTCAAATCCTGGCTCTGCCACAAACCAGCTGTGTGACCTTGGGCAAGTGATTCACCCTCTCTGAGCTGCAGTTTCCTCTTCTTTGAAGTGGAGATTATGATACTTACTCAGAGGGTTGTCATAAAGATCAAGAAGTCACATGAAATCATAACCTGCTGCCAAACTCAGTCAATGCTCAATAAAAAAATGGTAGCTGGTTAAATTATTATTAAGGGAAGAGGCAGAAATTATAACTGTCAGCTCTTGAATCCAGTCTGGATTCAAATTTCAGGTTAAGTGAACCAATTGTTATTAAACACTCAGCATAGAGCTCAGCAAATAGTAAGCTCACAATTTATTAGCATTAAATAGTGATAACCTTTACAAGATACCCACGATAAGTTTGCCATTTAATAGAGAAGGAAACAGTTTCTCAAGACACGTGGCATCTTCTAGGTCACACAGTGAGAACGAGGCGGAGCAGAGGCTGAGGATCTAGGGACCCTGCCTGTCCCAGGCTGCCCTCCAGATGGGGATACCCTGCTCTCACAGGGTTGAGGTGCACTCCCACCTCTGTAGCTTCATCTTGAATGTTGGAGAAGGAAGTAGTGGGGGGCCCCCTCCAGACTGGATTTGGTGCTTCCTGGGCCAATTTCTGCCCCTGCCTGGCTCCTGTCTCTTAGCCAGCCCAGCGGGGCATGAGCCCTGTCCCACAGAGGGTTCTGGCCCGCAGAGCTGTTCTGGGTGGTGAAGGTCAGTCAGGGGTTCCTAAGTAAGAGTGGGCTCTGGCATCTGCCGGGCCTGGGTTTGCGACATCTCAACTGTGATCTGGGCTAAGTTTCTTCTCTTCTTGCCTCGGTTTCCTCATCTGTTAAGTGGAGAAACGACAGTGCCTGCCTCATAGGGGCCTTGTGGGGACTGAATCAGGTGGCTCAGGTAAGCTTACACCTGAGGTGGCCCGGGTCAGGGCAGGGCCAGGCCACCAGTGGTGTCCAGGAGCCACGTGGGCCTTTGAGAGGTGCCGAAGGCCTTGGGTTCACATACCAACTGCCACCCACACAGGCCGACGTCCCTTCCAACGATGCAGCAGGGCTAAGTTCACTTGGACGTGGAAAGGAGAGGGTGACCTGGGGTTGGGACAGGAGCCTGAGTCAGGGCAGACACCCCAGGGAGAAGCCCAGGCTCCCCTTCCTGAAGTCCCCTGGCTGCTCAGGGCCAGTTCCAGCCTCTGCTGGGAATGTGGGGGAGGGTTGAGGATTCTGTGACCCCCTGGATAACCCAGGGCCACAGGTGGTGAGTGTGGGCTGAGATAGGGCAGGCAGGGGTGGTGGGCAGGTCTGTGTCCCCTCAGCCAGGTCCAGAGAGGTTAGGAGGCAAATTTGAGGCAGTGTGACATCAGCGGGGTGTCAGTCCTTGTGCCTTTTTCTGTCTTGCACCCCCACCTCCCCAGAGGAAGAACTCATGTCTGTGAGCACCCCTCAAGTGCCAGGCACTAACCATAGAACCTCCTGCAGAATGGCAGTTGTCACACACACCCACACACATGTACACATATGTACATACACACACGCGCACACGCACACACATACACACACACATACACACTCACACATGCAGACACACACACATACACACATGCACACACGTCCCCCTGCTGTGCTACTGACCAGCAAAGGCAGAACCCGTCCTGCCTGAGAACTTGCCCGAGGGCACCCAGTGCAAAATGAACCTAGAAGTTTCCCTGGAATTACTGTGTGACCCACTGATCCGAGTCTTGGCTATCTACCCAAGAGAACTGAAAGCACCCTCCCTCATGGAACTTGCACCCCTCGTTCGGCGGTGTTTATGAGGGCCAGAATGGAGAGGGTGCCGCGTCCACAGCTGGGGAACAGATGATAGTGTGGTCTACATCTACAAGGGAATGTGTTTCACGCTGCCACAGGGCAAACTTTGGAAACACCACCCTGGGGGAAAGAGGTTGATCCCAAAGGCCTGCGGGTGTCACATGATCCTGTTTAACACGATGCCCAGAGACTGAAAGCAGAGTAGTGGTTGCAGGGACATGGGTGTGGGGGAGTGGGGGAGCTGGGGAGGGGTGATGAGGGGCTCACAGGGGTGATGGCGATGTTCTAATGTTGGCCTTGTGTTGGCTGCAGGGCTCTGAACACACTAAGGACCTTTGCCCTGCCCTTCTTATAACGGTGAACTATATCATGTGTGATTAGATCTCAGTGAAGCTGTTAAAAATAGAAGAATATGGGCAAAGTGAATGGGCCTGGCTTGAGGTCCTGTTCCTTGCAGCTGCCCAAGAGATGGACCAAGGCCACATGGATGGACTGAGACCACTGCCCACCCAGCACCCCACCAGCTTCAGGACTCTAAACATTGGTGTCTTTCCTCTTCTGTATCTTCCAAAGTGCACAGCTCTTGGTCCAGCTCTTGGGCTCTCAGGCCGTGCCAGTCTCCTGTCCAGGTCAGGTCCTGGGCTGAATGTGATAGCCCAATAGCAGTGCCATGGCAGACTGTGTGCTTCCCTGGCAGCACGACGCCTTGGGGCCCACCTGCCAAAGTAGCACATGGAGCAGCTGGCTGTATTAGTCAGTCAGTTAGTTACACGGCTACGTAACAAAGAGACCTGAGCAGCTCAGCCTCTAAATTAATTTCTTACGTAAAAGGCCAGATAGGCAGCCCAGGGCTGATTGGGATCCCGACCGTGCCAGGGGCCAGGTTCCTTCTGTCTTCCTGCTCTGCCATCCTCAATAAGCAACTTCCATCCTGAGTCCAACCTGGGGAAAGAGGAGGGAGGATACACCTGTTCCCATCAAGAGTGTGACTTGGGAGGGCACGTGTCGCTTCAGCAACCATTGTCTTGGTCAGAACTTGTCTGTGGCCCTGACTTATTATGAGACAGTCTGGAAAATGCAGTGTTGAGCTGGGAGGGTATGTGCCCAGCATAGGATTCTACTAGTGGACAGTGGAAGGGGAGGGAGGTTGGGTGAAGGAAGGAGGGAGAAAGGAACAGAGATTGAACCATGGGATGCAGCCAATAAACGCTGTGAACGTCTACTCCCTCCCCTGTAAAGACAGGGAAATGGTTTCAAAGTTTGACTGGAAGATTCAATGATGGAGGCAAATGACAACATGGCCCTCAAATAAACATGGCAAAGACCTCATGCTTCCCCCCGCCCTGCCACAAGGATGTCCGTGCTGGGGCAGGAGGACAGAACCCAGCCATCTTGGCCCCAGTGTGTGGCATGAAGGCCAGGTGGGCACAAGTGCCGTTACCCTGAGGTGGCCCCTGGGATGGACTGAGCCCACGGGGGGCATGGAGACTCAGGGATGCTTGGGCCTTCAGTTAGGAGTGGGCCCTGTCAGAAGCCCCATGTCAGAACTGGCTCTGCGTGGGGAGGCCCCACTGCCCGCTGCCTGCGGTCTGGCCACACCCCTGTGGGCACTGGCCTGCCTGTGATGTCAACTCAGCACCCAGTGCTCACAGCACTTCCCTGGGCTCTGGCCCCAGACCCGCTGGTTGGCCAGAAGCTCAATAGATTCTGTTTTGAAAGAAAACAAACTCTTTTGAAACTGCTGCTGGGAGCACAGACTGGAAGTCTCACCCCCTCACTCCTGCCCCTCCCTTGGGGGCAGGTAGACACCTGAGTACCCTGGAAACCTGGTGGGCGAGGCTGCACGTGGAGCAGATGTCCTGTCCCAACCTCTGAGGCCACAGACCTGGGCAGGGGCCCTGCTGTGTGGCTACCTTGGAAGTGGATGCAGTGTTTGGACTGAGAGCACTAGGGAGCCACTGAAGGCTAAGAGGGAGGGTGGGGAGGGCAGATAAATTTTTCAGGAGTTTGGGACTACACGATCCCTGTTATTAGAACGACATTGCAGCTGATGGGAGAGTTGAACTAGGGACAAGAGGGGGGTGACAAATATGAGTGACATTTTCAAACAAGAATCCATGGAGTTAGTGGTGACTCAGGTCCAATAGGGCCCCAGATCAGGCTCAAGGCCTCTCAGAACCAGCTCAGCCTCAGATCTTCATTGCAGGAACTGGGAGGCTGGAAGCTTCCCTGGGCTATCCAGTCCTGGGCCCGAGTGGGGCAGAGGGTCTGGAGCAGGTCAGGAAGCCTGGCCTGCATGGTCAGCCCCAAGGGGACATGGCAACCAGTGTGGAGAGCTCTGTGTCCCACCAGCCGAGAGCAGCACTGTCACCCCAGCCTGGCTCCTCCAGCTGGTACAGGGTGGCCAGGCACAGTGACCCCAGGCAGCCTCAGAGGGGTAATTGACACTCTGGGGGCTGGGTCAGGTCACAGGGCGGAGAAACGGCATTGACCTCTCCCTGAGCTGCCCGTCTCAGTTTGTCCTTGGAGAAAGGGGGTGTTCATGGCTACGTCCTGTGGTGTTCGGGGACTGAGCAGGTGAGGCGTGGGGACCGAGGCCCTTGGGTGGTGGGAGGGCTCTGTGGGCAGAAGGATCAATGGGCTGCTTTTCTGGGGCCCCTTCCTCTTTGCAGGAGGCCCAGGCCAGAGCACAGCTCCATGGCCTTCCCCTCGGGGAAGGATTGATGAAGTGACTGCTGTTCTGGTGGGGCTGGCGGAGGGAGGGTTGTGGGTTGTGGTGGGCACAAAACGAGTGTGTGTCTTGGGCATGCCTGGCAAGTTCCTCGGGCTACTGGATCTTTGCCTGCGCTATTCTCACTGGCTGGTGGCCCTGCTGTCACAGGTCACTGTGTTCTTGCCTCAGATCCCAGACCACATGCCACTTTCAAGGAGGCCTTCCTTGATTTCTCTGGTGAGTGTCGAGTCCAGGCCCAGGAGCTGTGACAGCACTGACTCATAGGGCTGCCTATTTAATGTCTGTCCACCTGCTAGACTGAGGGTCCCGAGGCTGGGGTCCATGTCTGCCATCGTACCCACTGCCAGTGAGTAGCAGGCGCTTGGTAGGCACTCAGAAATACTGGTAGAACACATGAAGAGGGGAAGAAAGGTGTCAGCTTCTGCTGCCTGTGCCCTGTAGTCTCAATAGCCAGGACCTTCCTCTGGTAAGGTTCAGGTAAGGACCTCAGGTGGCCCAAAAGGGAAGGCTGGGGTGGGCATGGGGTGGCTTCTGAGGCTGGAGGACCCCAGGGAAGTAGGGGAGCCCTAGGAGTCATGTTCTGTGACCAGGCTGCTTGCATGCTGAGTGACCCTGGACAAGTGACTTAACTGTTCTGTGCCTCAGTTTCCCCCTCTGTAAAATGGTCCATTACAAGGACTAAATAAGACAGTTCATATAAAGACTTTAGAGTAATGGCTCCCCCATGCTAAGAGCTGGATATTTGCCAGATTTATTTATTTATTTGCTTTGAAAATTTTTTTAAAATTATATAAATGATAGACAAATATTTAAGACATAAACATAAAAGAAACAAACAAACAAAAGAACAATCTAGAAAGAACACTTAAATCCCCCAAAATCTTACCTGCTAAAGTGACAACTTCTATTAGTCAGGGTTAGGTTGAAGTGCAAGAGACATCTTTGCAAATAGCAGTGGTATAAATAAGATGGAAACTGGTTTCTCTCTCATGCAAAAGTGTAGAAATGGAATGGCAGCTGGTCCTGCCCTACAAAGCCTCAGAGATCTGAGTATCCTTACTCTTCCCTCAGTCCTTATCCTGGAGTTATGGTCCTCACCTTTTGGTCCAGAATGGCAGCTGAGGCTCCAGCCATCATATCCAAGTTCCAGGCAGCACTAGAAGAAGAGCTGAAGAAGGTGCATGTCACTTGCTTTTTAAGGAAGGTTTTTGGAAGCTGCACTCCTCCCTCTCTCCCTTTCCTTTTCTCTCTTTATCTGTGTGTCACATGGCCACACCTGACAATGGTCATTACTACTCATGGGCCGTGTGACTTTTTTATTCAAAATCAGATCACGAGTATCTCACATGTCTGCAAATAGAGTTTCACAAGGCCATTTTCATAATAAAGATTGCCTGTGATTCCATCACATCGCCTTGACGATTCCACCAGTATGGACAGTGTCATGTTTCCAATACGACACCTCCGCTGGGATGGACATCATTGAACCTGCTGTCCTTGCACTTGGAACATTTTCATCCCATAAGTTCCCAGAAGTAGGACTGCTGAGCTCAAGGAGATACTCTTGACGTTTGAACATGGATTGAGAAATGGCCTTTCAGGAAGCCAACCCAGGTAGACTCCTCTCCCCAGCCGTGGGTGCTCAGGATGGTGTCAGGAGTGTCCCTGGGCGGGAGGCACACCCTACCCGACCCCACCTGGGCTTCCTCTCCTTTTAGGAGGTCTGTTTCTTTAATCACTCCTAAGCTAGGGCTCTTCCCTCCACTCCACATAGGAGGAGTGTACCCATGTCCTCTTGGGGATCCCAGGGAGATGCCTCTGCCTTGGAAAAAACCAGTCATGAGATCTTGCCCCCTCCAGACAGCACCAAGCAGCGGGAGCTGGGGCTGCTATTGCTTGGGCTGAGCAGGGGCAGTGGTGGGCCCTGGATGAGGGACACTGGACTGTGGGAGGCTGTGCTGGCCCCTCAATCAAATGCACAGGGGTCTGTGTCTGAGAGTGCTGTGTTAGAACACCAACCTATCTGGCGTCCGACCAAACATTCCCAACCTCAGCGAGCAGTAGGGGTGCCAGGTTCAGCAGACACAAATACAAGATATCCAGTTAAATCCGAATTCCAGATCAAAACAGTAAGCTTTCAGTATAACCCACATATTGTATGAGACCAAGGATGACAGAGGTGCACACTGCTCACCTTCTTAAGGACACTTCCTAAAAGCTGAAATACATGTACGTCCTTCCTCTTTTGTCTCCCACACCTAGATGCATCCTTTGTTTTCTCTGGAAGCCCTTCTGAAGCACCTGGGGCCCCTGGAGGCAATAAGACCCGGGGTAAAAACCTGGACTCGGGTGCCAGACAGCCTGGCTTCCACTCCTGGCTGCTTCTCCATCTGCAAGATGTAGATTTCAGTCTAGTTACTTAAACTGTCTGCTCCTCAGCAGCCTCATCTATAAATCTGGGGGCAATAACAGGACCCTCTTTATGAGGGTATGGTGAGTAGAAAACAATAGTCTTCCGCTCTCAGCGAGATGAAAGAGACTAGCCCCACGCCCGTCCTCCACACCAGCGCAGAAACAGTGCATGGATTCTAACAAGCATCCATGTAAGTGCAGAACGGAAAGGTACAAGAAAACCAGAAAAATCCCCCGGGGCAGAAATGAGGAGCACACGGAGAGTGGGCCAGGAGCTCGCGAGGTGAGGCTGTGGCCGCGGTGCCTCAGGGCCCGTGCTGGCAGCCATGGAAGGGCCAGAGATGGAGGTCTAGTCCCACTGGGAACAGGGTTGGAACTGAGACCCTCACAGAACCTGGGAGTCACGAAGTGCTTCCCTCTCTGGGTAGAGGAGGTGAGTCTGCCCACCGGCTCAGGGAGATGAACATGAAGCTGATAGAAGAGACCCAGAAACCCACACGCACTTGTCTGTCCTTGGGGAGTTCAGACTGAACTGTGGCCTGGAAACTCTCATGCCAGGGAGAGACAGAGGCTGGACCAGTCACCCCTGGGGCATCTAGAAGAATCCAAACCAAACCTCAGCAGAGAGACTTCAGGACCGTCTAGGATTTCCGTAACGTCTCCCTGAAGATGAGCTCATGATCAGAAACCACACACAGGGAGGAGCACCCAGCCCACCGGGCGTGGGATCAGTGTGGGTGAGTTTAAAACCTCCAAGGCACTGGGATGTTCAGGTGGACATTGCAGAATGACGTGTCTGAAATGTCCAAAGAGCTACAGGAAAGAAAATTGAAAATGTGATGACGTGGCAAGGCACCATGAAGATAAAACAGAAACATTTCAAAATTAGGGCTCAGAGGCTTGGACTTCTTAGTCTTGGCCAAGATGTTGGAAAGGTTGGATGAAAGAGGGAGCATGCCGCTCACCTTCTCAAGGACACTTCCTTAGGACCATTGTGAGCAACTAGAAACCAGGACACAGTGCATGAAAGTATGGTTTTTAACACCTTGTCAACAGGCAGGGCAGGACTGTGACCCTCGGAGAAGGGACGCATGCAGGGAGCCTATAGCCACCCCGTGTCCTGTCGGGAGGCACCCTTTTGGTGAGAAGACGAAGGTGGGGGTCTGGGTAGAGCACGGTGGCATCCAGTGCTGGGGAGACAAACAGGGCATAGGGAAGCTGTGACTTGATAGTAAGATAGAGCAGGTTTCATACAAGGGAGCCCCACGGGGCTGATGGTAAGAAGAGGAGCCAGAAGACAAGAGAAATAACTCTAAGTCTGAGAAAAAATGACGGTCAAATGGACCTCAAGTAGCAGATGCGCTGCCACCCAAGGCCAAGGGCGGGAAACGGTGCGTCGAGACCAAGCCACATGGGCAAATTTACTGCTTACTTCCATGGATAGATAATGTGTAAAAGACAATGTATCCAGGCAATGGCATGTTAAAAAACTGGAAATCCTGCAAGAGGGGACGACGTGGAAGAAACAGAGGACCTTATGCTCAGTGAAGTAAGCCAGTCACAGGAGGACGATCACAGCGTGCATCCACGTACAATGTTTAAAGCAGTCAAACTTACAGAAGCAAAGAGCAAGTTTATAGGAGCATGTTGCTATGTAGGGAAGCTACGGTACTGTATCATCCCACCAATAAATCCCACCCAGACTTCCTAAATTTGTACAAGTGTCAGAGGCCAGTATTTTTAATCATTGGTAACGTAATATTACAAAGGAATTACTTTTTCTCTTTTAATGATGTTGAGCTACATCATCTTAATACAGCCTTATTACTCATTTGTGTTACTTGATTTTTTTATTATTCCTTTTATTTTCACTTCCCTCGTAATGTCAGTTGCTTTGTTAGTGATTTCAAAGTGCTCATTTGTGATAAGGATGTTAACATATCAAGCATTGCAATGAAACACCATTTTTTTCTTATTTATTTTATTGAGGTGTTTTATTTGCTGGTTGGACAGAAGTTATGTATTGAAATATAATTATGTTCTGTTTCGAAAGAAGGAAACAACAGAAATGTACTAAATGTAGAATATAAAAGTCTGAACACAATAATTAAGAAAATGCCATGAAGGCTATGTTAACCAGTTCGATGAAAATACTTCAAACTGTATATAAAACCAGCACATTGTGCCTCATGATTGCATTATTGTGCACAGCTATGACTTAATAAAAATATCTTAACTCTTAAATTTAACTTAATCTCTAACATATTATCAAAGAATGTCTTATCAGGAAATATATAAAAGAACCGCATTTAGATTCTGAAACAGAGAATATTGAATCATTATAATTTTCAGTAAGTCATTTAGGATATGTCCTCCCATTTTACAGATTAAAAATTTAAAAAGACTCTAGGCTTTGAGAGTTGTTGATTTGCCATGGGTCACATATAAGCGACAGAGCTGAATCTTCAGCCAGTTTCAGTGTATGTATCTATGACAGTGCTATACATTTTAGATATTCCAAAGCTATAAGAAAATTACAATACTTTCTCTTAGTAGCCTGATATCTTATAAAACATATTTCATAAAATTGCCTTTTGAGAAGACAGCTATTTTTTTTAAATCGTGTATTCTGTTCCCTCTGAATATTTAAATATATCTCACTTTAAATTCTTTCTGTGACATTAAAAAACAAGCAAACCTAATTAATGTTTGAATCCATTTGTAACCTCAGTAGTTCTCAAGAAGTGATGATGGAAGAAATTTGGAAATATGTGGGGACTATTTTTTATACAATGAATGGGGGATCTATTTCTGGTCAGTTATGTTAAAATGATCTTGCTGTTAGATTAGCCTCAGCACTGTTGGGTTAGAAAACACACCTGACCAAGAGGTATGCTTTTGGAAACACTGTAGGAATCACTGATTTGGCAATGTTTTTGAAACAAAGACATGACAAGAAAATGACCCATGGGTGGTTAAAATAATAACTAAACATTATTATCAGATAAATCTATCTTATCAGATCATAGCTCAGATGAGGCATCACTGAAGTAGCAATATACGTATCAAACATAAGTTATTATTTCTATAATTTCTAAATGTACAAGTAGAACTTAGAATGACTTGCTGAATAATTTATGTTCTAAGTTATGTCTCTTGGTAATCAGGTTTATAAATACATATAGTCATTTAGAAAATGAAAATGAATTTATTTTGTAATTTTTGACCTATTTAGAGATCTTGTTATTTATTATTAATATTATGAATATCATCCTAACAGGATATGTTCAGAAAAGTCAGACTCCACTAATTTAATGATAATTCAAGAAAAGCCATTTTATCTGCTTGAGAAATTATTTTCTTTTAGGGTTTAAAAGAAAAAAGCACTAATGACTCAGCTATTTATCTTTTTAAAGCTCTGCTAGTGTTTCTGACAAAGTCAATACCCATTTGACAAGAAATTATATTATCAAATTCAGCCTAAAAAACCTTGCATTATATATAACCAACAGTTATTTATATAATCTCTTTTAAAATTAAACTGTTAATTTATCCTTTCATTGTGTGTGAATTCTTAAGACATACCTAAAGAATGCACAATAAAATAACGTGACCATCTAATGCATATTTCTTAGTTATCAAAATTTCAAGTCCTTTATATTCCCTTTGGAATGTTTTGAGAAATTATGCTATGGCCTTTCATTTTCTCAGACCAGGAAAAAGTAATAAAAGAGAAAGCAGTCCCTGTAACATGTATTATTGTTCTCTCTCTTTGCTATTTTAGGAAAAAAGGACAAAATATAGTACTAAACAAAAATTGAATGGGACAGAAACTAAATAGTCAGATAGTTTATATTTCAGATATTATACAAATTTATAAATTATATGTAACATTACATTATATCCAATCTACCTATAAAATAACTTAAGCACATGAGAAATACAGATGGATATAGATTTTTAAGTGATAATATAATGCAGTAGCACTCTGTTGTATTACCAAAATATTGGTGTTCTTCATAAAATACTAGTGTCTATTATTTTTCCACAAAACCTGAGTTCTTACAATGTAATCTTAGTAAAATTAAAACATGTATGCAGAGTAACAATAAAAACAGTACATTCCCATCATAGTTACGAAGTTTTTCTATAACACTTTATTTTGGGGTGAATAAATTCTTAAGCTGCTTTGATTAATTGTGGCACAAGCCTAATACTGGTGAGGGTAAAGAGTAAGTTTTAAAGTGTTCAGTTTTTTGGTAAGTTTTCAATATCAAGTATGAATCTACAGACACTGAAACTTTTTCATATTATCCTATCAATCTTAATGAATACTCTAAGGGCTGTTGAAATTTATGAATATATATCTTGTATTGTACACAATAAGCCTTTACTTCATATGCGTTGCAAAAAATGAAAGATACAGCTATAGGTATGGTATGGCAAATTATGGTAATAGCTCCACCAGCTGGTAAAAAAGGTCTGAAACTTTCAAGCATATCATTCCTTATGTCCACAAAGGGAAGAAACTGGGACTGCCCTGATTCTCTTTTCCAGATACTTGTTACTTTTCATTTTGAAACGATTTTTCCTTTGCCAGGACACTTTGCTATCTATTTTAACCCACTTCTTTTTTACTGATTTTTTTTTTTTTAAATCTAAGTTTTTACAGATGAAAAACAGACAAACTTAATGCCTTGGACACAATATTGACATGCAAGAAACATTGTGGTCTCCCAAATCCCATGGCATTCTCCCTGAGGTATTACTTATTCTCAACATATTGGCTAAATGCTAATTTGTGTGATTACTTGAAGATTTCTAAAATTTGCACTGTATTTTCAATTAAATTTGTATTTGCTATCTAGAACAAACAAAAAATTATTGTGCACTATTAAACTCTCACTATACTATGCCAGAGTTAACTTCATTTCACTGTAAGATAAACATTATTTTACTTGTAGCATTGCTTTCCTTCTGATAAATTCATTCTTTATAATAATTCAGATGTGTTACTGCCTAGAAGTCAGAGAATAAAGAGAGGTTCTTTCAAGTTTCCTTTGCATTCTGATCCACAATTCTGTTCTGCCTTATATTCCCAAGCCCTATCCGCTTCTAGAGCAGTGTATCTTATTCTTTATACTTTGGCAGCACATTAGAATCACCCAGGGACCTTTAAGTAATACTGATGTTTGGAACCCATCTCTCAAGAGTCTGAATTAATTGGTCTGGGTTATTGGCAC
The DNA here is from genome assembly GCA_963574355.1 of Loris lydekkerianus. Classification (NCBI taxonomy): domain Eukaryota; kingdom Metazoa; phylum Chordata; class Mammalia; order Primates; family Lorisidae; genus Loris; species Loris lydekkerianus. Next base: position 38,041 of record CAUYPK010007241.1, on the reverse strand, counting down.
TGGGATTCATTCAAGGTCATAAGTGCAAAGGAATAGAACCTAGTACCTAGAACTGTTTTGCTTCAAAAAACAACACAAAGCCTTAGGTATTCTTTTTTCTCATGTAAAAAAATTTTTTTTTTCTTTCCCATCTGCCAAAGTGAGTTGAGGAATTTTTCAGGATTAGATGAAAAGTTCTTTTTCTTAATCATAATAGTACTCTTATTTTATAGTTCCTCTGCTTTGGGAAACCCAATTCCTGAAATTTTGGATTAAGATTATGAATATTGACAGTTATCTCTTCTGGAAGTTCTTTACCTCTTTATTGGTATTATCAAGCTAACTGCTCATTTGATTGAGTCTGAGAAGTTTATTTTACTTTCCTTAAGGAATCAATGATTACAAGCTAATTTCCTAGAAGTGGTTATTTTATGTCATTTTGAAAAATATTTTAACTGTGCAAATATAATCATACTTCATATAAAAAAATCAGAACAAAATTTCCTTCCATAACTTCAGGATTTAAGGAGATTCTAAAATGAATTATAAGATATATGACATGTATGTATGTATGTGTGTATGTGTGTATATATATGTATATATGTGTGTGTGTACATATATATATATGTATATATATATATATATATATATATATATATATATATATGCATGCACAACAGCTAATGGCAGATTGTGGACTTCTGGTCAGTAATGCTAGATAATTAACCAATCCTTAACTTACATAAAGGGAAAAAAAAATGTTTATAGTGCTTCTTTTTGCGTCTGTCATGACAGGTGTTATGAGTGTTGTTGGTTAGAAGTGGCCCAATCTTTAAAGAGAAATCCTAGTTTTCAAATCATTTCATAAATGAATGTGTGGAAAAATTTCACTAACAAATTGGTTTGACTACAGATAGCATATCTTCAATATCTTTAGTATATTAACACATTTTACATTTATTTAAAGACCATCTCATTTTTATCTTATATAAATGTTTGGGTTACTGCAGTACTTTTTGATAAAGTTATATACAAAGGCCAAGAAATACCCCTATGAATGGTTATCTTTCCCAATGGAGAGGCTTTCCTCAGGATCAAGAAGCCAAAACTGTACGTAAGTATAAGCCCTGTTTATCAGCAAAGAGGACAAGATGTGGAGCGCCATATATGGACATTGCTGCTATGTGCTGCAGAACTCTGGAGAGAGCCCTTCAGACAACTATGTCAGAGATACTTCCTGGACTTGGGAAGTAGCATCCTTGACTTCAGTGCTCTCATTGCTTTCCAATTTTGAAGAATCCAAGACGTAGATAAACTCAGGTTGATGATGCTCTATGATGAGCGAGAAGCCCTTCTGTGATGGGCTAGAAGCCTCTTAGAGGGATACAAGCTAAGGCTATAAGCCGTATCTTAAACTATATTATCTAGAGTATGGAGAGTAGTTCACTAACCAAATGAGAAACACAGCATTGCTTTCATTAGTACAGGCAGTCATCAGTAATCCCCACAATGAATGCTATTGAGGAAACTGGTTTGAAAATGCAGGGGGTTCCTTCCCTTTTCTAGTCTAAATCTTTGGCTCTATACAAAGAGTAGGAAGTAGAACTGAGTCTACAGACTGAACTCTCAGTTCATTTATTCAGGCAACTCAGCTGCATAGATGAAGGAGCAGAACTCAAAAAAGTACGGCAGGTTTATACACATATTATTCAACCTAGAACAGCCAGAATAGAATGAGAACGCTGGATTGGCTAAAAAGCCCCTTCTTGAATTTAGAGAGTGGAAGTGCCAGGCCACCCACTGTGCTTCAGTATAGGAAGTACAAGAAGTAGATGGGGAAAGAGTAGGCAGTGCCACTTCAAAGTACTGACTTAGAACACAAAGACCCAAGCTATTAATAACATGAGCCCCAAACTTTGAGATTAGCCTCTACTATTCCCTGGGGAAGGATCTTCTAGATTCTTACTGTATATGTGTATTTCTTTTTTTTTTTTTTTTTACCAGTTCCTGAGAAAGATGTATTGAACTCTTCAACTGTGATCGTGGATTTTTATCTATTTTCTCTTTTTAGCTCTGTCAAATTTGCTTTATATATTGTATTTTTAATTGTTTTAAGTTGTATGCAAATTCATGGTTTTATATTTTCCAGTTGAATTGTCCCTTTTTGCTGGGATTAGAGGCATGAGCCACTGTGCCTGGCAGTTGTTTTTGTTTTTTAATAAATGTCTTATTTTAGAACAGTTTTTGGATTTACAGAGAAGTTACAAAGGTAGTACAAAGTTCCTATATACTCCCCACTAAATTTCCCTTATTATAATCATCTTATATTAGTACAGTACATACCATAATTAATTAACCAACAGTAATACATTATTATTAAAGTCCATATTCATTACGATTCCTCTAGTTTTTACCTAGTGTCTTTTCTCTGTTCCAGTGTCTATCTAGGATGTTATATTAGATTTAGTCATCCTGTCTCCTTAGGCTACTCTAGGTGTGACAATTCCTAAGGCTGTCTTTGTTTTGAATGTCCCTCATCTGAGATTTGTCTGTTTTCTCCATGATTATACTGGAATTATGGGTTTTTGAGAAGAATTCCAGAGAGGTAGAAACTTTATTCAGAGACTCTATTCACTTTATAATTATATGTTCCTTCATTTTTCTTTGGTTACTTCAATGAGTAAATGAGTAAATATGCTACTAAGTAAATTTAGTTTATAATAATGAATCATTTTGATTGTTATTATTTTTGAGACTGAGTCTTGCTTGTTGCCTGAATAGAGTATAGGGGCATCATCATAGTTCATGGCACCCTCAACTTCTAGGCCCAACCAATCCTCCTGCCTCAACCTCCTAGGTAGCTGGTACTACAGGTACGTGCCACAATGCCTGGCTAATTTTTCTATTTTTAGTAGAGCTGGGATCTCACTTTTGCTCAGTCTGGTCTTGAACTCCTGAGCTCAAGCAATCCCCTCACTTCCATCCCTCAGAGTGTTAGGATTATAGGTGATCCACCATGCCCAGCTGATGATAATAAATTAAGAATATGGAAGTACTAGTGCTTCTGTCAAATACAGCTTTGGTCAAATCTGATACTTTTGAGATACATTTTAATTATCTACATATTAAACATCGATGGCAATTAGAGTCAACTTAGTCATGGGTTTAACTCACATTTGCATTCATTTTATAGTCTCCATTTTCTTCATATCTATAGCTTTTTGTGAAGAGAAGTTAGCAAAATTACTAGTTAAAACTGATCAATACAGAAATATGAAATTACCTTTAAGAAAAGATCTTAGACAAAGTTACTAGGCGTTAAAAATATTAGTTTCCTTACCTCCAAAAAGATGGAATGCTTTTCTGCAGCTTGGTAGAGGCCATTTTGCACAGCTGGATTTATGAAAGCTTTGTTTTATTTTCAAATATTCTTTAGTAAAGAATGTTTTTGTGGCATTGTTCAATTCTAAAGCAAAAGAAAACAGCATTTTAAACCATAAATTTGAGTAAAATGGCAAGAACATGACTAGTGATTACTGGAGTATTTTGATAATAAAGTTCGTATCTCTTTAAGTCAGTGAAGACAAAAGTAGATTCAACTTTTTAAAAAAAGTTCAAGCATATACAACTTCCCCCAATTCACATTTGATCAGCAATGGTACGCCCCCACGTAGAACAGACATCTACTGAGTGAACCCTATGTCAGGCCCTCTGCCATGTGGGGAATATATATAAGACATAGTGCTGACCCTCAAAAACACTGTAGACTAAAAGATGGAAATAAACTGGAAGACAAAAAAGGAGAATAATGTGCTATGGGGGTAACAAAAGACGAGCTAGAGTCCATCAGGGCTCAGGAGTGATACTTTTTATTTCATAACTCATCACTTTTTATTTTCATAACCCATCTATTGTGCTTTTACATCAGCTCATTGCTACAGATTTTGTACAGATCTGACACAGTTTAAAAAATGTAAAAATACTCAAACTTTCAGAAGCTCACTAATGAATTTAAAAGGAAATAGTCACTTGAAGTACACACAGACCAATCAGAGAACACATATGATGTATTCACTTTAAACAGTAGGAAGTATATATATGAGCCATGGAAGACCAAAACTGAGTCTGTTTAAAAGAAGAAGTTCCTCTTAGGCCCTTCAGAATCGGTTACTAACCTAAGAAGTAAACTAGGCTTTCCCTCAACCATCCACTGTTGCTTTTTACCCCCCAGTTATCACCTGCAGTGTATCCTTAGTTTTCATACTACTTTAGGCTTTGAGCTTTAGCGTAAGCCAGTTGCATTATATTTTCTTTAATGTTCCTAATCACTGCCTGGGACTGATTCTTAGTAATGCAAAGGGATTTGCCAAGTTTATAATAAACAACAAAAGGAGCAATGTAAAAAAAGACTATTCTAGGTAAGCGATGTTATATATTAAACCTGAAACTCTAATTCCCTTCCAAATTGCACACTTATGAACCAGTATACAAGTTAGAGAAAAGAGATTTTTATAGTCTCATCATGCATGCTGGGGTTGGAGGTTTTATGGCAGGTGCATTTTTTCTCCCTTACATGTTTAATAGTTAAATCATTTCAGGTTGGATATTCTCACACTAGTTTCTACAGCAATGCACAGCTCTTTTATTAAAGTCCACTTTGCCCACTGCCTATTTACAGTCCTTTACTACAAGATGGTCATGATATTATCACCTGATTAAAAGGGCTCCTCAGTGCTATTCATGTGATGAGAATGAATAAAGTTATCAAATGATTTATAACACATTCATTTACAGTAACAGTGGTTTGCTTGTAGGACTTTAAGTACTGATGACTATTATTCAGAGTCATTTTCTGAGAAGTTAAAATCCCCTGATCAGATTGACTGATGAGGAACTAAAAAGAAAATCTCCTGAGTACAGAGTATTGTATTAATAAATAACTCTTAGGAAAACTGAGTTTACAATTTCCTTGTAAATGAGACCCACGTGGCAGGTGAACAACACAAGTTAGAGAAAAGTTTGGGTCTTCTGTTATATTCAACAGAAAATGATCAGTTTGAATCACAGAAATACATAACATTAAGTTTGTAAGTCTTAGAGCTAACTCTCATGACCTGGCAGTACTTACCATGTGGTTGCTGCAAGGTATGTTGATAAAGTGCACACTCTATGCAAGGGTCCTCAAACTTTTTACACAGGGGGCCAGTTCACTGTCCTTCAGACCATTGGAGGGCCAGACTATAGTTTAAAACAAAAACTATGAACAAATTCCTATGCACACTGCACATATCTTATTTTGAAGTAAAAAAAACAAAATGGGAAGAAATACAATCACACTGCCGCATGTGGCCCATGGGCCGTAGTTTGAGGACCCTTGCATAGGATTTGGGGCCTAAGAGGGGATTTGTATGCTAGGAAAGGAGAAGGCAACCAGGAATATCTCACCCAATACTAATTAATACTTACCTATGAAGTAAGACAATTAAGTTGGAGAACTTGCCACCATGCACTTACATTGGCAGCACTGAATAAACAACTTGATAAGGTTTTTTAACCATGGTGTATCAGTGTCTTAGAGTTGTGTTCATATCGACATGTGGTGGTGTCTTACTGAGTGGCATTCATTACTGTTGCATGCTTTTGTGTGCCATAACAATGCTATAACTTATAGCAATGAATATACATTCATACATTTATTAAACTTGGTAAGAGTGGAAGTAAAATCAACACGTGTTAGTGCAAGTGTATATGGATTATTATGTGATGAAGAAAATGGCCATGTACAAATGGATTAAATGTTTTTCTGAGGGGAGAGAAAATGCTAATAAAGGGAGGTCAGGGCCAGTAACAAGAATTGACAAACATTGCAAAAATTTGTCAAATTATGCATCAAAATCGTGGGCTGAATGTAACATTGAGTATACCTTTCAGAGACAGAGACTATTTTGAAAAAGATGAACAGAAAAATGAAAGAGTAGAGGTATATATAGAGTCAAGTACAAAACCAGTATTAGCATAAGAATTAACAAACCAGGGTGGCACCTGTGGCTCAGTGGGTAGGGCACCAGCCCCCACCTGGCAGGTTTGAACCCAGCCCTGGACAAACTGCAACAAAAAAATAGCTGGGTGTTGTGGCGGGTGCCTGTACTCCCAGCTACTCCGGAGGCTGAGGCAAGAGAGTTGCCTAAGCCAAGAGCTGGAGGTTGCTGTGAGCCACCACAGTACTCTACAGAGGGCAGCAAAGTGAGACTATGTCTCTTAATTTTTTTTTTTTTTTTAACCAAACTTATAGATACAGAATAAGACTAAGTGTGAAATGGCCATAATGGAAATATGAACAATAGAGCAAGAGAAATTATAGACTCATGATGGATAAAGAGAAAAGAAATATGACATTCTTGCAGATGAGCTGTATGTCCTGGAGAAAGCTTAGCAGGACATTAGAAGGACAGAAGATAAATTTCCATTGTGTGGGACTGGCCCCATAGGGTATCTGTCATTCTCACACTCTGACTAGATGCTAGTAGAATACTCCAATTATTGTGACAGGCTAAATATTCCCAATGAAAAATCACAGGCCTGTTCCATGCTTTAAAATCATAGATAGCTTGTCATTTCCTTACTTACTTGGGACTTCTATAGACAAGGTAAAGCATTACCTATTTCCATCTCCTTTCCCAATGTAATTCATAAGCATATCTGCTCGCGGGTACTAGTGTGAGAGCTCCTAGTATGAAAGTATAGAGTGAGGTTATCAGTCAGTGAATGGGAAATGTCCCACTTATCCTGAAGCTTTTCTCTCAAGTCCTACCCACACCAGGGTCCTTCTCATTTCCACAGATAAAAGAACTCTAGTTAGGTGGTACCTGTAGCTCAGTGGGTAGGGTGCCAGCCACATACACGGAGGCTGGCAGGTTTGAGCCCGGCCTGGGCCTGTTCAACAACAATGACAACTGCAACCAAAAAATAGCCGGGCATTGTGGTGGTTGCCTGTAGTCCCAGCTACTTGGGAGGCTGAGGCAAGAGAATCGCTTACGCCCAAGAGTTTGAGGTTGCTGTGAGCTGTGATGCCATAGCACTCTACTGAGGGTAAGACTCTGTCTCGAAAAAAAATTCTAGTTAATTTGGGACATAACAGAATTCTCAATCCACAAGAAAATTTAAGAGTCTGTAGTGTTGAAAATTTATTCATTTTTCCCCAAAGTGATTGCATATTTTAAATTCCAACCAGCAATTTACAAGGGTCCTGACTTCTGTCTCCCCACCAACACTTGTTGGTCTTGATCACAGACATCCTTGGGTGTGAAGTGATATCTTAAAACAGGTTTTGCTTGCATGTCATTAGTGAACAGTGATACTGACTATCTTTTCATGTACTTATTGGCCATTTTTATATCTTATCTGGAGAATTGTCTATCATTTATTTTTAAACTAGGTTATTTTTCTTTTTATTGAGTTGTAAGAATTATTGACATATGCAGATAAGATCATTATTACATACATGATTTATAATTTTTTTTCATTCTGTAGATGTCTTTTCACTTTCTTGATAACCTTTAAAGCAAGAACATTTTTAACTTTGATGAAGTCTATTTATTTTTTCTTTGTTTTGTACTTTAGGTATTGTATCTAAAAATCCACCGCATAACTCAAGCTCACAAAGACTTATACCTGTGTTTTCTTCTAAAAATTTCATATTTTTAACTCTTACATTTAGGTCTGTGTTCTATTTTAAGTTAACATATATGTGGTGTGAGATCAGTGTCCTCTTTTGGATAAGAGTGTACAGTTGCCCCAGTACCATTTAATTTGGGACATAACAGAATTCCTCTCAATCAAATGACACAAAGATGTATTCCTGGAATATGTGTTACAAATCAATTGACCACAGATGTATGAGTTTCTTTCTGAACTCTCCTCCACAGGGCTTGTTGTGTTATTGTTTCTTTACTTGTTCAATGACTTGGATGTACAGTTTAGTGAAGCCTATTTCCCCCACTGTGTGCAGCTTCTCAATAATGCTCCACAGAGTGTGCTCTGGCACACACTCAGTCTCACTGACCACAAGGGAAGATTGGACATAGTTTTAGCCAGGTCTGCTTTAACTCTCTTTCCCTTATCTCCCCTTTAAGCTTCTGGCTGGTCTGCCTTTATAATCATAGTATTACACATAGCTGTTGGCCTCTACCAATTGCCTGGTGATGGCTTTATTGTTTTCCACAATGCTCTGTGATTCATTTAAAGTCAAGCTTTTTTGCATTGGGCTCTTTGTTGACATTTTTTGAGGCTTACTGCACCTTAGGAAGGCTGCTCTTGGTCTTTTCCATTATTAGTATTTTGTATTTTCCTTTTTGCTACTAGAGTCATGGAGCTACCAGTCTCCCCTAAATTGCTTACTATCTCCATTGTTTTTCAATAACAGACTTAGGCATGAACTTCCCCACATTCTGTTCTAAATAAAGTCAGCTCTCTTAGACAGGGCTGCGGAGGTCTCTCCTCTTACTGTCTGCCTCCCCCTTGGCAGAAACTCTGCATCACTGCATTGACTCTGGGCCCTGGGACAGTCTTATTCACCCCTGCTCTGAGTGGGGCAGTATACAGGGATAGCAGCTCCAGATCATTTTTGACTTGGCTTGGCTCTCCTGGCTTGGAACCTCTGCCCTATGAGCAAACTGATGAGGGAGAGCAAGACTCAGGATACTTGGACTGCTGTGACTATAGCAGAACTTCTTCTCTGCCAGTAGGGTATAGGTGCAGATGGGAGCTCTAGCCTTCTCGCCCATGACTGGCTGAAATAGAGATTTTGTATCACAGAGCTAGAGGATGAGATATCAGTAGACTATTTTACCTGGGGTGAAACTGTAGCCTTAGACTGAGGGTGAGAGAAATGGATGGAGGGAGTCCCATCTTCCTGGATGCATCCACCTAAAGTAGAACTTGTATCATTTGAGCTGGCAATGGGGGTTTAGAAGCAGTCCTGTATCAAATCCTACAGGCTCTTGCTGTTCTTACAACAGTGTTAGATTTTAGTAACAACAGATAATTTTGAATAAATGATTTTTCATTTGCTCTATGTCCTTAGGCTAATTTATAGAGACTTTGATTTAAAAAAAATCATTTTCATCAGTTAAATGGTTGTCTTGCTGGGGGAAGGGTCCATTGAGCATCTCACACCACCATTCTGGAAATTATCTTTACTATTTCTTGATTTATAAAATTGAAATATTATTGACTTCCTTCTAAGAGAATTTCATTGTATTTATCCTATCTTCCTTCCTTCATGCCTCTTTAAATTGTTGTGAATGATACCATTTTTATGTTTTTCCCCATGATTATCATTATTTTTATATGCTTTCATCATTTATTTTTATTTATTTCTTTGTTTTTGTTTTTTTTGGCTGGGGCTGGGTTTGAACCCGCCACCTCCGGTATATGGGGCTGGGGTGCCTACTCCTTGAGCCACAGGCGCCTCCCTCATCAGTTATTTTGCTCTTGGTTGAAAGTTAACTCAAATTGACTTAGTTGATCAGTAAATTTAACATTTCACATAATAGAAAATCCAAAGGGAGGCTGAACTTTAAACTTGGCAGAACTAGTGATTCAACAATGTAGTTCAGTCATCCAAAATAAAGACTTCATAGTAAGGCTGGTTCCCAATTGCTTACAAGATGGCTGCCAGTAACGATCCCATTAAACTCTTTCTCATTCCTGTCCAAAGTCAGAAAGAATAAGCTTTTCCATTTCATGTCTTTTTTTTTCTTTTTATTGTTTGGGATTCATTGAGGGTACAAATAATCCAGTTATACTGATTGCATTTGTTAGGTAAAGTCCCTCTTATAATTGTGTCCTGCCCCCAAGAAGTGTGCCATACACCATAACCCCCTCCCACATCTCCTCTACCCACTCCCTCATTCCCCTACTCCTCACCTTGTATTAGATCATCTACTGCCTTCATATTAGAATTGAGTATATTGGATTCCTGCTTCACCATTCTTGTGATGCTTTACTAAGAATGTGTTCCAACTCAATCCAGGTTAATACAAAAGATGTAAAAGTCTCCATCTTTTTTAGTGGCTGAATAGTATTCCATGATATACATACACCACAGCTTGTTAATTCATTCCTGGGTTGGTGGGCATTTAGCTTGTTTCCACATTTTGGTGACTGTAAACTGAGCTACAATGAACAGTCTAGTGCAAATGTCATTATGATAAAATAATTTTTTTTTTCTTCTGGTGCCTAGTAATGGGATTGCAGGATCAAATGGGAGGTCAAATTTGAGTTCTTTCAGGATTCTTCATACTTCCTTCCAAAAAAGTTGCATTACGTTGCAGTCCCACCAGCAGTATAAAAGTGCTCCCTTTGCTCCACATCCACACCAGCATCTGCAGCTTTGAGACTTTATGATGTGGGCTGTTCTCACTGGGTATAGGTGATAATTCAAGGTGGTTTTGATTGCATTTCTCTGATCCGGGAAGATGAGCATTTTTTCAAATGTTTGTTAGCCATTTATCTGTCTTATCTATCTATTTATATCTCTTGCCCTCTTCATTTCATGTCTTAAATATAGTTTCTTCTCATCTCATTGGCCAGAACTGGATCACATGCCCATTTTCAAACCAATCACTGGCAAAGGGAATACATTACCGAGGAGCAAAGATGGTATCTGCTACAGAGCTACCAGGTCTATGTTGAGAGAGTTGATTAATCAGGGTTATGTTAGGAAGAAAGAATGACATTATGGATACTAATTAGCAAACAACAGGGAGTGTTACAAATTTGACGTTTTCTATCAACTGTCAACAGTACATAATGACTTCCATTAAAAAAAAAAAAAACAGATATTAATACCTATACCCTTTTTTGTACATATCCTATACCACTTTAGCTTCTCAACAACCAACTGTGGTAAGTAATTTACACAAGAAACTAGTGAATGTTATAATTTAGATTTAAAGTCACTAATTTGCTAGATAACACTCTCTATAGAATATACCTTGGAGGAATCCATTGAACTACTATAATATTATAGACTTGTGTTACAAGTAACTTTTATTCATTGTATTACAAATGAATACAAAAAATGCATTGTAATACAACTATACAAATATCTTCCTTTAAAAAAGGTAGTTATTGCCAAAGGTTACTGTGGTAAAGCTATCTTCCCTGGCTTGTACACAGTAGGAATGGACACACAAAATAATTGAGGCAATAATTATTTAATAACTCTCAGGGTTCAGTAAGGTGATTGGTAACAGAAGAGTCTTAAGACTAGAAGCTAAGTTTCCCATAACCTCAACAAAACAATAATGAACAATAATGAGAAGAGGGAAAAAAATCTCATAATAGCAACACCAAAAATACATAGGGATAAAGCTAGCAAGAAATGTGGAGAGCCTATAGGAAGGAATTATAGAACTTTACTGAGAGATGATATACCATAACAACAATATTTAATATTATGAAATGTTAATTAAAATGCCAATTATCCTCAAACTAATATTAAAATAAGAATATAAGTGAGAAGTAATATGATAAGATAGAAGCATGAATGGAAAAACATAACTGCTAAGAAACATATTTTAATAGTAATAATGATTTTTTGAAGGAGAATAATCCAAACAGTATAGAAAGAATAGATTATTAAATGAATGTTACTGGGATATATATCTAAGGAATGGAAAAACTGATACTTTACTATTATTTTTTACCAAATCATACACCACAATAAACTGGAGTTCAATGTGGAGAAACAAGAACAAAATTAAAAAAGTTTGCTCACTTTGTAGCCCTCGGTAGAGTGCCATGGCTTCATAGCAACCTCCAACTCTTGGGCTCAAGCGATTCTCTTGCCTCAGCCTCCCGATTAGCTGGGACTACATGCATCTGCCACAACGCCTGGCTATTTTTAGAGATAAGATCTTGCTCTGGCTCAGGCTGGTCTCCAACCCATGAGCTCAGGCAATCCACCCACCCTATCCTCCCATGTGCTAGGATTACAGGTGTGAGCCAGCACGCCTGGTCCCTATTTTCATAGGACACAATATTCTGGGCTGGCTATTATTCTTTTTAAGAAAACAAACAAAAAAATTGGACCCCAATTGCTTCTGTCTTGTAATTTTCTGCTGAGAAATCTTCCAATAGTCTGATGGGTTTTCCTTTGTAAGTTACTTGATTTCATCACCACAACTTGTAGGCCAATGACTTCATGTTGACTTTGGCCAGGCTGATGACTATATGCCTTGATATGGCTTGGTGATGTATTTTACAGTGAATCTCCTAGGAGTTCATTGAGCTTCTTATCCCTAAATGCCTAAACATCTAGCAAGGTTAGAGAAATTCTCCTCCATTATTACATTACCTCAAGTAGAGTTACTATGCTCTTTACTTTTGCTTTTTCTCCTTCAGGTGTACTTAGGATGCTTTACATATTCTCATATTTCTCCAAGATTTTATTCATTGCTTTTGATTATTTTATCTTGTATTTTCTTAAAAGGATTTGTTCTGTGAAGTTTGGACTTGATCAAAGGGCTGCACTTAGGGATCTGGAAGACCACACATGGCCTTGGGGTTGAATGTTCCCATCCCAATTCCCTAAATGACTCTTTCATTTCAAGAAGTTCTGGGTTTTGTTTGTTTGTTTGTTTGTTTTTGGCCAGGGCTGGGTTTGAACCCACCACCTCTGGCATATGGGGCGGGCGCCCTACTCCTTTGAGTCACAGGCGCTGCCCGAAGTTCTGGTATTTTTAAAAAATAGCTCTCTCTTTAGTGAATTCTTATTCATGTCCTAAATTATTATTATTATTAGGTTATTTTGTGTTAGTTTTCAACTTTCTCATTAATCCCATTGAGCTTGTTTGTAATTCTGTACTTGACTTCAAACTTCCTTTTGGTTGGAGTGCATTGCTGGAGAGCTAGCATAAACCTCTTGGGAATGTTCAAACAGCCTGTTTTTTCACACTGTCCAGAACTCCCATGCTGTTCCTTCTCATTTGGAACTGCTTCCCTCAACTCAAAACAGATAGCTTTGCAGTTCACCTCTTCTCCTCTTCTGGGAACTCAGTGTAGAGGACAGGTATATTGACTTCTGGTTTGTGCAGGAAGTACCCAGTGTAGTGTAGCTGGAAACTTGGGTGGGTTGGACCTCAGGCCCCTGGGAGAGAGTCCATTGGTGGTGAACTAGGTTAGGTAATCCCCAGTGCCCAGGCCACTAGGTGAGGTGCTTGAGTCCTGGGACGGTAGGGGAACCAGACTGAGAATTTCCCCTCAGACTTAAGAGTTCAGGTGCTGATTGTGATCTGGAGTCATCTACTCGTCTGCAAGAAGAGCAGTAGGAGAAGGTAGATAAGACGGGACCGCACTGTGAGCCTGCCATAGGGTAGGCGGTTCCTCTTGATGAGATTAGCAGAGGCAGGCAACTGTGATATGCACAAACCCTCGTACCTCTTATCCTCAGTTAAGGTGGTACTTTTCATCCTTAGGGTATCTGAAAGGGCTCAGATTCCCAGCTTCTTTCCTGACCTGGCCATAGGAGAAGTGGTGGAGAAAGCTCAAATGTCTATATGCTGGGCTCTCAGAATGGTTGGACACTGGTGAAATGCTCCAGTAGGTAAGGTGCAGTTTTGCCCTGGACTTAACCCCCAGGGATGGTTAGAAGAGATAGACAGCTCAAGAAGGGGAGCACTTGTTGTAGCTTTTTAAAGGGAAAGGAGTTACCCCATACTCCATGAAAGGCTAGATGTGATAGGTGCTTTGTCAGGGGTGAGGGGATAGCTTCTTCATACAGTCTTGGCTTCACTGTCCCTTGTAAAACCCTCATCAGCCCGAAGCAGAAACCTTTCTGTAGGCAGCTAGAACATTTAAAATCAAATACTTCATTGACAGTGATTTTTCAACCAGTATGCCAGTTGAAAGACCATTAATTAAATTATTTTTGAAAGAAGTTCAAAACAGAATAAGTATATTTTTACTTTTTTTTTAAAAAATTTTTTTTCTTTTTTTTACATGTTTCTTTTTGAACATTATTTAAATATGTAGAGGAAGTTTAACTATAGGTTCAAGTGTACTGTGAGATAAAAAGGTCGAAAAATACTGAGTGACCATATGGCTTATATATTTGTCTATTCACCCTCACCTGGTCTTTACATTTCATTTCAATTAATTCCCTCATCCTGCTGTTTCATTAAATGTATTTTATAAATTATCTCAAATCCTTTTCAGGATATAAATTTTAATTAATTAATTATGGACAAGGTCTTGCTCTGTCACCCAGGCTGGAGGTGCAGTGTCTCATAACAGCTCACTGTAGTCTCAATCTCTTGACCTCAAGCCATCCTCCTGCCTCAGCCTCCCAAGTAGGTAGGATTAGTGGTGTACTCCACTGCGCCCAGGTAATTTATTTTTTGTAGAGATGAAGTCTGTCTACGTTCTCCAGGCTGGACTTAAATTCCTGGCCTCAAGCAATTGTCCTGCTTTAGCCTCCCAACATGATGGAATTATAGGCATGAGCCACTGTGCCCATGCAAGTGAATAAATAACTAGGATAATCTCATTTTTATTACCAGTCTCTAAATGACAGTACACAATGAAATACAGTCTACATTGGAAAAGACTAAGTATTCCAAGTATGATTTATTTTAGAATCGATTTTTGAAATAAAAGAAAATATGAAATTGTTATTTTGATAAATGAATGAAGATAGACTTGAGTCATACTATTTTATGATGTGAAGGAAATAAATTTTATAATTCCCACCAGTGTTAAACAAGATCATGGAGGGCAGGGACAATATCTGTACAAACACCATGTATACCATCTAGATGTTTCCTACTAAAACAAACTTCTAGTAAATGTTTGCTTGCATAGCTGTCCAGAAACAACATTGAGAGGGAGGTATCATTAGTGTTCTCTTTTTGGTCACCTCAACGAGGGATCCAGTAGTGACAAAGAACGCTTTTCTCCTACCTCAATGTTCCAGCCATAGTTGAACAGAGAAATGTCCAATAAGCTTCTGCCTTCTCATGGAGTATTTCCTTTCTTTTCCCCATCCTTTATTTGCTCTTCCTCATAAAAGATGGAGTAACTGAAGTACTGGGCGGGCAGGACTGAGGACAGCCTTGTGTCCTGACCACATTTCTCTACTGGGTAGAATCACAGCTGTGTTTGGCGTGTCCTTTTGTCTCTAAATCTGCGTAAGCTCAGTGCAGGGAATTTGTGCAGCAGTCTACATGCAGTAGGCAGAGCAGGGAGGCATATCTTTCTCTTCATAATTTGATTTGAGTCTGTAAGGCACGTTTGTAAGTCTTCGTGCAGCTGGTGAGGTTAGAGGACTCCAAGCTTACTTTAATAATCTGATTCTTCTCTGCTGATTGTTTTTCAGGGAAGGAAAATGTGTTGTATACCCTCTTCAGTTTTACTGCTAATGAAGTACACAATTTGATCCTCATTTGGCTTCTCTTAAAATATTAAAATATTTTAATATTTTAAAAATTCCATCTATATTTGACAATTAGACCAAGAAATCCTTGCTTCAATTTTACCTTTTTTCTGGCTCAAGAAGGAAGACCTCAAAAGACTATTAAGAAGTTTCAGATTTGGAGTTTTGGGGAAAGACATAATTATTGTCCTCAGATATTTACAGCTCTGTTCTCTGTGACTGCAGAGGAAATAACAAGGGCCAAAGGAGGAGTAGTAGTGAAAGGCAGAAATGAAGAATAAGTAACACCTCAGATGGGATTTCCTTGACACTGGTAATGTTCAAGTAAAGATGGAATAACAACTAGTTATGATGCTTTAGAAAGGATCTGAATATAGAGGAGCTAACTAGAGATGAGGCTCCATTCTTATCTATAATTCTATGATTTTTTTTTGTAGTTTTTGGCTGGAGCTGGGTTTGAACCTGTCACCTCCGGCATATGGGGCCGGTTCCCTACCACTTTGAGCCACAGGCGCCGCCCTAGGATTCTATGATTTTAACATAGTTGTGGGGTGAATACGACTGTTTAAGAGTAGAATCTAATCAAATTTAAAAGTGGAATCTAAGAAATCCTGCTGTATATGATTTTTAATAATTTTTACATAGTTTATACATTATAAGGACCTGAGAACTAGAACAAAAAAGCAGTCAGAATAATCGGACAATCATGTTAGTGAGAGAAAACAGTTACCTGTCTGGAAAAAGACTCTAGAGATAATTGTCCGACACAGTGGGCACGGAGTGCTTGCAGGATTGTCTTTGGCCAGAGTTCGTAAGCAGGGCTCACAGAAGATGTGGTGGCAAGGGTAGCACATGTAAGGGTTGAAGTAAACATCCAAGCACACCGCACAGATGTAGCTGTCCTTTTCTTCTGCATATTCATTGTCATCATCTGTGCTCATATCGTTATTCAAAGTCTGCAAAACACAAAAACTTTTATTAGTTCTGTACCAGATTGATTTCCTTGAGATTGCCTTTACATTTTGTTAAAATGAAAAGTATATATAAGAAGCAAGTATCTTTTCTGTGACATATTCAAAGTGACAGAAATGCTACCTTTCAAAGTGAAAAGAAACTGAAAATGTGCATGAAAAACCAAAGTCTAATTATTCTTTTTAGTACGCTTACATATTGCTAAATGCTGCAATACACCAAAGCACATAAAGTATACCTGTGTCTCTCCTTCACTAGCCCTAGTTGAATGTTAGATGTACTAGTCCCAGGGATATAGATTCTCCTTCTAGCCCACCTTTACTACAGCAAATATGCTGATTGTCACAAAGTTCTAGACCTTAATATGGGCATCCACACATAATGAAAAGTAAAAGCAAGAGGCTGCCATATTTCATCCTCACTCTGTGCATGAAACATTGTCTATGCTGTACTTTGCAGCTTCCAGGACCTCAAAGTCAAGACAGATCCAAAGCCTAGAGTTGTTAGGAGGTAGACATGGCAAAGAAACTTGGGGTAACTATGGGATGAGCCATGCAGCTGGGAAATATGATGAGCTTCTCCACCTTCCCAAATGTAAGAGTTAGGAAGACAGTGCATCAGGTCTTCTGATAAAATTCTTTTGTTTAATGTCATTTAATTATAATGTTGATGAGGAAAAAGATCACTTCCTAGTATGTGGAATTTGCTTGTCCTATGTCTATAGGGGTTTTCTTTGGGTCCTCTGATTGCCTCCCACATCCCAAAGATATACCTGTTAGATAAACTGGCATATCTCCGCAATCCCAGTCCTAGTGGGCACGGGTGAGGGTGCACCCTGTGATGGGATGATGTCCTATCCAGAGCTGGCTCTGCCTGGTGCCCTGACCTGTAGGGAGAGTCTCTAGCTACTCACCCCCTTGATCTGGAATAACTGGGTGGGTAATTATGTTACTTGTTTTTATTCATCTTTTAAAAATGTATGTATAGCTCACATATATTTTAATGTTTAATAGTAGAAGAATTATTAACAAGTTTGGTGATGTTTTTGTGACTAGAAATAAGCTGTAGGAACTTAACTTATTAATTAGCCCATGGTAAAATTGGTTTCATTATATGTCATTTCGGTTAAAGTCATAGTTTCCAGGAACCTATTGGTAAGAACTTTGAGGACTTACTATGGTTAGGAAATAGGCAGCTCAGAGGTTAGTAGGACCAAAGTCTGTTAGCAGCATTCCTATTACTCATCAACCTCACAATTTCATCATTTTTGAAGTAGTTGTAGGGATGGAATGAGGGAATCCACTTAAAGAGTTTAGTATAATACCCAGCACATAGTAGGTATTCAATAAATGTTAGCCACAGTAATACTCCTCTTCCCTAACTCATGCCTTCTCATCCTTCTCCACAGACTCTGTAGTTTATGCTAAATCCCTAAACACTTTTTCCCAAACCAGGCCTGGATTCAGTCCAGTAAGACATAATGGTAGTCTACAGGGTATATTTCTTTTCTCCTCACTTTGATGTTTATAAAAATGGAGATCAGTGATTAATATTTGAAGGAGTCTTGGGTTTAATAAATATTCATAAGATAAGAAATGTATAAGTTATGTAAATGAGACAACAGAAGTTTGAGAACACAGAAAAACATTTTGCTATGGTTTGATGTTTGTGTTCCCTCCGAAATTCATGTTAACATTTTAAATCTCAACCAAACAGTATTAAGAGATCAGATATTTAAGAGGTGATTAAGTCATGAGGACAGAGTGTTATATTCCCATAAGCAACCTTGCGAAAGGGCTGAAAGGAATAGCCTTGATCTTGCCTTTTCACCATGTAAGGACACATCTTTGGAGCAGAGATTGGGCCCTCCCCACAACCTAAACCTCCTGGGACCTTAACTTGGACTTCCCAATCTCCAGAATTGTAAGAAATAAATTTCTGTTCCTCTAAATTACCTAATCTCTGTTTTTTTTTTTTTTTTTAACCATAGCACAAACAGAGTAGGACAGCTTTCTACTCCTACTGAATAAACTAGTATTTGACTTTTCCAGATGGCTTTGTTTCCCCTCTGCTATCTTTCTGCCACTTGCTGGGAATTTCTCCTTTGTGGAGGACATATTTGAGTCTTTAGCCTATTTATTTTTAATTGAGTTGTGTGATTTTTTTTTTTTTCTTATAGACATGTAGGCATTTTTACTTGATCTACTTACTATTGGTTAAATGTGTTGTGAATATTTTTTCCTGTTCTCTTGTTTTCTTCACTTTTTTATGTGCTTTGATAAAATGAAGTTTTTAATTTTAATGCAGTATGTATAATCACGATATTTCCTTTATGGTTACCTTTTTTTTTTTTTTTTTTTTTGGTAGAGACAGAGTCTCACTTCATTGCCCTCAGTAGAGTGCCATGGCGTTACACAGCTCACAGCAACCTCCAACTCCTGGGCCCAGGTGATTCTCTTGCCTCAGCCTCCCAAGCAGCTGGGACTACAGGTGCCCACCACAACATCAGGCTATTTTTTGTTGCAGTTTGGTCAGGGCTGGGATCGAACTCTCCACCCTTGGTGTATGGGGCCAGCATCCCACCCACTGAGCCACAGGCGCTGCTCTATGGTTACCATTTTTTATATGTTATTTAAAAATTCTTACCCTTTCCTAAGGTCATTAAGATAGCATAATTTTGCATTTCATAGTATTTTGTGATCCTATAACACCCCTGAAATTGACTTTCATGTATGGCATACCATATGGGTAAATTTAATTTTTCTTTTCTACAGTCATTATTAATAATTGGCCTAGTTTCTTTATTACAAAGATTTTCCTTTCCTGTATTGCTTTCAAGTACCAGTTTGTCATTAATAAGAGGCCATATTTGCATGGGCCTGCTTCAGGGATTTTTATTCTGTTTCATTAGTTTATCATCTATTCATATGATATAATCAGCTTCTTCTAGCTTTTTTTTTTTTTTTCTTTTAAGTCTCTTATAGCTTTATGATAAGCCTCAATATCAGGAATGCCCTTTATCATCTTGTTATTCTTCAGCAGTGTCTTGGCTATTTTTGGCCTTTTCCATGACTATATATTTAGAATGACCTTGGTATGATCTTTTTTAAAAAGTTAAAATTTTTATTGGAACTTCATTGAACCTAAACTTAGGAAGAGTTACAAGTCTTCAGACTACAGTTTTTAAATACATAAACCACGTTTATTTCATTTATTTTTTAAAAATTTTCTTGGTATAAGTCTACTTCTATTTGAGCCAATATTTTCTCTCCATTTTTACTACTCTCCCTTTTCTCAACTAGACCATTCATAGTATATGTGACACACATGCTCTTATCCAAATCAAATAAGCAAGTAAAAATAATCTCACCAGTTCATGTAACATTCTTCTATTCCCTTTCACAGCTAAACTTTAGAAGAGACTTGTCATATTATATGCAGTTTCTGCTTTCTTGTTCCTATCTATTCTTCAACTCACTTTAACCTGGCTTCACACTCTGCTGAACTAACCTCTGTGTAGCTGAATCCAGGACTCTTTCCTGACCTATCTTCCTCACTCTCTCACCAGCATTTCCCACGTAGACCAGGACCTCTTCTTTCTCATCCGGTTAATGGTTTCTTTTTACACTTGAAAATGTCAGACTCCCTACAGTGATCTACAGGACTCTGTATGGTGCAGCCTACCTTGTTACTGATCTACTCTGTATTCACTGGTCATCTTCTGGCTCAACAAACACAACAAATATTTTCTTGCCTTAGGATCTTGAGACATGCTGCTTTTCTCCTCCTAAAAAGCTCTTACGCTGTGTGGTGGATTACAAAATACACAAAATTCTCCCTATCTTTTAATGTGCATCCCCATGCATTTCATTAAGATGGAGAGATTTTTTTTTTTTTTTTTTTAATTGCTCAAGCTTGGGTGGCTGAACGCTGCTTGTCCCTCTAAGAGGTTGGGGAATGCCAACCGCTCGGGGGTCGCGTAACTAATGGGTCACCCATGCCTGCCGGTGTAGGGTGGGCACACGCTGAGCCAGTCAGTGTAGTGCGTGTGCTGCCCCGGACATCTAAAGGCATCACAGACCTGTTATTGCTCAATCTTGGGTGGCTGAACGCCACTTGTTCTTTTTTTTTTTTTTTTTTTTTTTTGAGAGATTATTATTTTTTTCATCCTCTGAATTTTGGCTCTGCCATGTGACTGGCTTTGGCCATTGGGTCATTAACAAACATGATACAAATTTTAAAAATGGGTATGCATTGGAAATGGTCCTCTCTTGCTGTTCTTGGTTCTGAATTCATTATCATGTAAATAAGACTAGACTGGCCTGCTGGAGGATAAGTGACACATGGGCCAATTACCTCCATTGCAACTGCTGACAAGCAGCCAACCCCCACATGTGTGAGCCAGTAATTGTTAACTGACTACAAATATGCAAGTGAGCCCAGATGACATCATGTGGTACAGAGACATGGCATCACTGAACTCAGCTTTGGAAAGTGTCAACCCAGAGTATACATGGATAAAGATCTTCTGGGTTTTAAGTAACTAAATTTTAGAGTGATTTATCACAAAATAAAACTTTACTGGCACATCCTTTCCTACACATGGCAAGCTTTGCACTTTATCCTTAAAATCTTAGCTTAACTATCAACTTCCCATAGATAATTTCACTGGCTGTTTTATCCAATCCCCGCGTGATTCTCTGTCACTTGTTTCCTTTATAGTTCTTATACTTTTTATTTGCCTATTTTTCTTTCTTCCCCAAATAGAATGCTATGATGTATAAAGGGAGTGTCTCACATATACTCTCATGTGTGTGCATCTTTGCTGAATGATCTCACATATACTCTCGTGTGTGTGCATGTGTGTGCATCCTTGCTGAATGAATTAGTAAATAGGTTCTAAAGTTGATGTTACCGCTCAGTGGATCTTGATTATGGGCGCTATCACCCTTAAAATGATCACAGGGTCAGCTTGTACAATATTTTATTGATATTCATCCTCTAGTGAGTACCTAAGCTAAATGTTTTTAAGTATTCTTGTGGAACTTTTGGATATTTCAAGATGGATAATCATTCTTTGAAATCTCATACAACATACAAAGTTTAACATGGGATAAGAAATAAATTTCCCTCACGAACAGAAAAACTGTAGCTATGAGTTGAACAATGATGAAAAAAATCTGAAAAGGTAACAGGATCAGTAATTTTTACTCATTACTGACACATGACTCTTTCCTCCTGAATTTAAAAGACATTTAAAAAATGATAGCTAAAAGTGGGGATTACTAGTACTGAATTGGGTGCCCCAGATAAAAACCTCTTAGGACCTACATGCTTACTTACCAAAATTTTATTTCATAGTGTGAGTTTATTCTGTTTCTATTAGACCCTCGGGATTGTGCCTTGAGATATGAACTAATTAACCACAAAGAAACCTATGCCATAAAAAAAGCATAACTTGAGGAACTTCTTATTCCATTACCAAATTGTGGCCCAAATATGTGTGCAGATTCTATTTCCATGAAGTATTTTATACTTACACATAAAACAAAAATGACTACACTTCACTAAAAATTGAAATATATGTTATTTCATACAAGTATTTTCAAAATAAACAATGGTGAAAGTTAGAAAATAGAAAAGTAAAGTTAAAACTATTCGTCTGTTATTCAAATTAATCAAACCACAAAATAGAAATAACACATACAAACCTCTAGGATCACTATGTTTTATTTTTAATTTTTTCAGGCTGTTTAACTTTATTTTTAAAAATTTGATAAGGTATACAATGTGAGTTAATCAAATAAGGGTAATTGGGATAAATATCATCTCAGGTATTTATCATTTCTTTGTGTTGGGAACATTCAAATCTACTCTTGGTTATTTTGAAGTCTATCCTAACTTACCATTGATTATAGTCACTTTGTTCTGCTATCAAATATTGTTCATTCTATTTAACTAAATGTTTGCATACATCCCCTCTTTATCCTTCCCTTGCTACTATCCTTCTCAGCCTCTAGTGATGATCATTCTATTCTCTGTTTCCATGAGATTATTTTTAGTATTTACTTCCCACATATGACTGAGAACATGTGAAATTTGTCTCTCTGTGCTCGGCTTATTTTGCTTAACATAACATCTTCAATTCTATCCATATTGCAAATGGTAGGATTTGGGGGTTTTTTGGTGGCTATGTAATATGCCACTATGTATATATACCACAGTTTCTTTATACATTCATCTGCTGATAAAAATAGGAGTACAGCTATCTTTTTGATACACTGAATTCCCTCTCCTTTAGATATATACCCAGCAGTGGGATTGGTAGATCATATGATAGTTCCATTTTTAGTTTTTAAAGGAATCTCCAAGCTGTTATCCACACTGGTTGCACTAATTTACATTATCACCAACAGTGCAGGAGGGTTTGCTTTTCTCTATATCCTTGTCAATTTTGTTATTGTCTTTTTGATAAAAGCCATTTTAACTGGAATAACATATTTTAGTTTTGATTTGCATTTCTCTGACTAATAATATTGAGTAGTTTTTCATACACCTGTTGGCCATCTGTTTGTCTTCTTTTGATAAATGTCTATTCAGATCCTTTGTTCATTTTTAATCAGATTATCTGATATTTTTAATTGAATAGTTGGAATTCCATATGTATTTTAATTATTAGGTCCTTGTCACATGGGTAGTTTGCAAATATTTTCTTCCATAGTACTAGAATTTCTAGCTAGAGAAATCAGATAATTATTCTTGTTTGCAAGTGATATGATCTTCTATCTAGAGCAGCGGTTCTCAACCTGTGGGTTGTGGCCCACAGGAACTGTATTAAAGGCTCATGGCATTAGGAAGGTTGGGAACCACCGATCTAGAGAAACCTAAAGACCCTACCCCTCAAATTACAACTGATTAATAAATTCAATAACATTGAAGAATATAAAATCAACACACAAAAATCTGTCACATTTCTCTATGCCAATAGCAAATAATCTGAAAAGGAAATCAAGAAAGTAATCCCACTTACAAATGGTACAAATAAAACACCTAGGAATAATGTAACCGAACAAGTGAAAGATTGCTATAATGAAAATCATAAAACACCAAAGAAGGTGAAGAGAATAAACAAAAAAGGATAGATATTCCATGCGCATGGCTTTGAAAAATCAATATTACAATGTCCTACTACCCAAAGAATCTATTGAGTCAATGCAATCCTCATCAAAATATCGGTGACATTCTTCACAAATATAGAATAAGTAATCCTAAAATTTACATGGAACCACAAAGACATGGATGTCTTTGAAGGTTCTGAGAATATATAGTGGAGAAGAGTCTCCTCAATAAAGGGTGCTGGGCAAACTGGATGCAGAAGAATAAAACTAGACCTTTATAGTCACCATATAGAAAACTCAAAATGGATTAAAGATTTAAATCTAAGACAAACTACTTAAAGGAAACATTGGGGAATCTTCTCAGGACATTGGTCTAGGCAAGGACTTCTTGAGTAATAACCTGACAGCACTGGCAATCAAAGCAAAATTGAGCAAATAGGATCACATCAATCTAGAAAGCTTCTGCCCAACAAAGGAAACAACCAACAAAATGAAGAGACCACCCACAGGATCACTGTCTTAAAGAATTGAAGGCGTTCAAGAGTTTTCATTAATCCAGAAAACTGCACATATGTACATATGTGGTAATAAAAACTTAATACACAAGGATAACAAACTACCTCAAGGTTAGAACTCCAGTGATTTTTCTCTAAAATGGAGAGATGTAAGGTTGTAAAGTAAATTTGCTATTAGTTATATTTTTTAAAAATCACTTATTAATAGATGAATGTCAGCTTGCCTATGAAATCATTCTCATCTCCTCAGTAAGTTTTCATAGATGAAAACACAACTATGATTATCAAAGATATCATAGAATATGATAGAATAGAAAGATAGCTAGGCTGGTTAAGAACAAACCAAATCCTTTCTTGAACAAAGAATGGCATAAATAAATACTAAAAAAATATAAACTAGGCTAATCCAGATGGCAGATTTTCTAAAAATTCTGAACAGGTCCTTGGGCTGATATTGAGATGGAATTTATTAGGAATATATATAAATCCCTATTTATAGGGATAAATATAAATCCCTACTTAAGACTCTCAAATAGACTGCCAATGCACATATAGAAGGAAAGTTAGCTGAAAGCAATTCATGTAAAGATGACCTGAGGATTTTAATTCCCTAGAAACTCAATATACTTTGTTTGCTTAAAGAACAAATGAAACTTGGGTTTCCATCCCCTGCCATCATACTTGGAACCATACAGACTTAGTGATGAATTTAAGGGACACAAACTAGAGTTATTCATAGAAACATGTTGAAGGGGCGCCCAGACAATACAAGTTCTGAAAGTATCTCATGTGAAGTATGGTTAAATGATTGAGGATATGAATTCAGAAAAATATTAAGAGACAAGATGAGTATGTTTAAGCATTTGTGTGAGGGAGATCATAAATTTCTTCCATGTAGTTCTCATGATTAGATTTAAAGATAAATGGATATTATGAGAAAACAGACTATGTGCACACTGTACCCCATAATTGCATTAATGTACACAGCTATGATTTAATAAAAAAAAGCTTATAAAAGAAATATCTACTTATAAACCAAAGACATGAACACAGAATAACATGATCATTCTTATAATAGTATATTTATCATGGAGCTAAACATTTATTTTGTATTCTCTACTAAATACTTAGGAGCTTAGAAATAAGATGATGAAAGTTGTACACATCAACTCATTTCCTCAACACAAAAACCCTACAAAATAGGTACTATGATTATCATCAGTTTTCAGGTGAAAAGGAATTGATACATAGAAATCTTACTCGCTCAAACTACTAGGGTATAAACACAGCCAACCTGGATCCAGAGCAACACTCTTGACTGTCACATTCTTAGGTAAATTAATACACTTCATATAGCCTTGAGAAATACTAGATGTTCAATAAATAATAACTGACGATATGGAAATAGGTTAAAAGATAGAGGCAAATTTATACAGGACCTATGGGGAAGTTAGAAATAGCAAGTTATATCATAATCAGCAAATGAATATACTAGGTGCCCAGGTACCTGTTTTTAACCCCATGGAGATTATTCTGTGAATGAAACCAAACACACTCAGGTGTCTTTCTTAAGAAATAATTAAGTTATACATTCTACAAAGCAAATAAGCTTTTTAAAAATCAGTAAAAAATTAGTATACAATTTAAGACTGTGCATTACATTAAAAACAAAGCAGCAGTGACATTTAACTCATTTAGAATGTTTGCAACCTTTCATGCTGAATATGTCCCTAAAAGTTCGTGTGTTGGAAACTTAATCCCCAATGCAACAGTATTAGAAGGTTGGACTTGAAAGAAGTGACTAGGGTATGAGAGCTCTGCCCTAACAAATGGATTTATTAGATTATTGCCGTAGTGGTTTCCAGATAAAGTTTGAGTTTGGCCTAATTTTCTCAGTCTGGTGCCATGCTCTGAACTTCCCTGTCTCCAGAATTGTGAATCAAATAAACTAGTTTTTTTTTAAAAATAAATTATTCAGTTTGTGGTATTCTCTTATAGCAGCAGAAAACAGAATAAGACATCTCCCCACCTTATTTTTTATATGAAGCAATAGTAGTGTGGTGGTTAAAAGCACATACTCCAGAGCCAATCTGTCTAAACTCTGACACTAATGCCTTTGTGATTTTATGCAAGTTATTAATTCCTTGGGTGACAATTTCCTCATTTGGAAGGTGGGGATACATAGAAGTGTAAGAATAAATGAGTTAATATAAAGCATCCATAATGCCCATAATAGAAAACATGTCATATGTCTTTACTCTGTTGCTATATCCTATTCCTTTTCTTATAAAAATCAATCTCAACTTTTAACACTTGAGATTTGAATTGAACAGTAACTATTGTCCCCATTCTAAACAAGGCAGGATCCATTTTACTGCTAACTCCAAAATGCAAAGACTGATCTATACCTCTATTTTATATTTATTAGGAATACCTTTTTCAAAACTGAATTAATCCATATTTAGTATTAACTGTTGTATTTGTTTTCTATTTTCTTCAGCTTACTTAAACATTCCTTCTATCACCGTTATTATCCTCTTCCTTGAATTCATCTTCTGTTTTACTCTACTATGTCCTTTAGAATTTTTGTTCAGAAAATACTAGTGGGTGGCATATTCTTTCATATTGGATCTTCACATTTTTTCCCCTAATCACTATCTATTCTCTGTTCCAATTTTCACAATTCTCATTAAATACACATTTGATCTTTTTATCTTCCATGATTCAGTTTTGTTTTTCTATTTTCTGTCATGTTATATTCTAGGAGGAGTACTCAATTTTACCTTCCACAATACAAAACTATTGATTCTTTGATCCCACAATATTCACTGAGTGATAAAAGGAATGGACACCAAACCAGGTGCTAAAGTAGTGAATATAAAGTAAAATCCACCTGTTCAAGAAGCCTGTTTTTTAGCCCTATGTTTTGCTCTCTTCTGTTATAGAAGACTTATATTGCTTTTTGAAGAATTTCAACCATCATATTATTTATTTATTTTTGAGACAGTCCCATTTTGTCACCTTCAGGACAGTCCCATGGTGTCATAGCTCACAGCAGTTTCAAACTCCTAGGCTCAAGTGATTCACTTGCCTCAGCCTCCCAAGCAGTTGGGACTATAGGTGTCACCACAATGCCTGGCTATTTTTAGAGAAGGGGTCTTACTCTTGCTTAGGTTGGTCTTGAACTCCTGAGCTCAAGCAATCCACCCTCTTTGGCCTCCCAGAGTGCTAGAATTACAGGCGTGAGCCACCGTGCCTGGTGTCATGTTCTAAATTTTTATGAATTCTTTCTTATCCTCTGACTGCTGCTTTTATCTTCTCTCAAGATAAAATATCCTTTTGAATATCTTAGGATAATAATCTGAACTTTTATACTCCTTTTGTTTTCTGTATATCTCTTTCCCCTTGAGTCAGTTTTTTTGTTTGTCTTTTACATTATTGTTATTCTTTAAAAGTCTGACAATATTAGGTTTATTTTTCTAGACAAAGGATTAGGTTTATTTCTCCCAGCATTTTAACATTTATAAAAGTGGAATATCATTTTAACCTGATGACTTAGTCCATTTGTGCTATTATAACAAAATACCACAGATGGGGTAACTGATAAAGAGCTAATTTATTTCTTACAGTTCTGGAGCCTGAGGAACCCAACAACAAGGCACCAGCATTGGTGGTGAGGTGTCTGGTAAGGTCTGCTCTCTGGTTCCAAGATGGTGCCTTGTTGCAGCATCCTCACGTGATGGAAGGCAGAACAAGGGGCAAACTCACTCTGAAGCCTCCTTCAGAAGGGCAGAGTTCTCATGACTTAATCTCTTAATCTCTTTCCAAATTTCCTTACCTCTTGATACCATCACATTGTTGATTAAATTTCCTTACCTCTTGATACCACCACTTTGTTGATTAAAATTAAAATGAATTTTGAAGAGGAGAGCACATTCCAAACCATAGTATCTGATGCATGTCTGCTCTCCAAAGGCTTTACTGATTTTGTCAATCCACAGTATCTTAAAAACGCAGAAACTATGGCAAGTTTTGCTATAAGTCAAAACAATAAATAGCTATTATCTGACAGCAATATTTATTTACTTAACATATTTCTACTTAATGTGCAGTAGGCCTAAGTGCTTTTACATATAACAACAAATTTAATTCTTACAACAAACATTATTGCCCACTGTTATAGGCTGAATGTTTCTCTTCAAAATAAATATATTGAAACCCTAACCCCAATGTGTTAGTACTTGGAAGTGTGATACTCATGATGGGGTTAGGGCCCTAATAAGAGGATGACAGAGAGATCTCTCTCCCCACAGGCATGCACATGAAAAGGACATGGGAACACCTAGTGAGAAGGGGGCTGTCTAATCAGATCTGCTAGCACCTCAACTTTGGACTTCCTGGTCTCCAAAACTGTGAGAATAAATATCTATTTTTTCAGTCCCTCAGTTGATGGCATTTTGTTATAGCCACCTGAGTAGACTAAGACGAACCTCATAGTGTAGGTTAGTAAACTGAGCTTCGGAGTGATTAAGGTTGAGGTTCAGTAACTTATTTGAGCCAGAGCTCTGTCTGACTATAAAGTCCAAACTCTAAACCATTTGTTTATACTGAATCCATGAAATTTAATACTGTGCCTTCAATCATATATTTCTTTATCAGCTTTTTCTATATTTTTCATACAACCCACATTCATCATGTATAGTTTATTCTTAGGATAGAAACTACAGGGATAACTTTAAAATGTCATATCATGTCCCAAGGTTGCTCAAAAGTACAATTGTAGGCTCACCCAACCACTAGGAAAAAAGCGATAGTCTTTACAAAGGCCTATAGATCTTGCAGAATCCTGCTAAGGACCCTCACTTCCCTGACCCCATCTCATATTACTCTGACCTCTCACCACATTCCAAAAACACTGTCTTCTTTATTGGTCCTCCTCTAATCTTAGGTCCTATTCTTGCCTTATGATCTTTACATTTACTGTCCTCTCTATCTTGAATACTTTTCACAGATAGGTTTTGCACCTCTCCTTCAAGTCTCTGATCAATTCTCACAACTACTACTATTTAATATCATAACCTGCTGCCTCTACTTTCTACCACTTCTATTTTGCTCTACTTTTTTCCCATGGCATTTATTATCTTCTAACACACAAATAATCTTGTTTACCAACTACATTTAAGGTCTGGCCTCTATTAGAATGTAGGATCCCTGAGGGCAAGAGCCTTTGTTATACTCACTATACTCACTTTGATATCACCCCAACTGCCTCAAAGAATGCCTGACATAAGTAGGAACCAAATATTGGTTGAATGAATGAAATTTAGAAGACATGTTCCTAGAAGACAGATCATATTTTGGATGAGGTGTTGAGAATAAAAGGACCCAGTCAACTCTTCATTAATTCATTAACAAAATACGGTAGAAATAAAATTACTCTACATAGTCTCAAATGTGTTTACAGTCTCAATAAATATTCATTATGGAAAACTAAGAAATATAGAAAACTACAAAGAAAAAAACAAAAGCCATACATTAGCCAGAATAATTACTACTACTATTAGTGAAAATACTTTCTAGTGTTTTTCTTATATATAAACATCTTTCAGTTTTAAAAAAATTAAGATAATTTCTCTTGACATGTCCTTCCCTAAAAGAGATACACATTTATATGTATCTAGTATATAGAAAAAAAAAAAAAATCCAGAAAAAAATCTCTTTGGATGTTACATTTCCATCTAGCCATAATCATTTGCTATCCTTCAAAGTCAAGTTCCTGCTCATTTTTGCATGCTTTCCTGCTACTTACTATTAAGATAAAACTGTTCTAGGTAAAAATCTATGACCCAAATGCCACATCCAATAGACTATTTTTAATTCTCACTGTACTCAATAATTCTGCAGCATTTAACATTGCCGGCCAACCTCTTAGAATTGTCCAAGGATGCCACTTAACATTTATTTTAATTCGGTCTTCTTTTCTGTATTTTCTTCCCTTGGCCTATCATTAAATATTTGTATTCTGGAGAGCCCAGATTTGTATCTTATCTAACAGCATACATTCCCCTTGGATAATCTCATCTTTAATTCTTATGGTTTTAATTACTACCTGTTAAGCTAATGACTCAATCTCTAGCTTTAGCCCAGATCACTCCCCTAAATCCCCAAACCATTAATCTAGTAGATGTCAATCTCTCAATGGATTTGCCATTCAGGCATAGGAAAGCATAGTGAAGGTAAGTTAACTTTCTCTTTAAACCTACACCTCACCCAAAAACTCAAACTCAGTGACTGTTACCACAATCCAACTGTTACTAATTTAAGAAACACATTCAGTAATCATTTTAGATTCTTCTATTAGTCCTTTCTTCTTCATCTCTCTGGTCATCGATTCACAGAAAGTCTACTTGCTTAACAGCTCTTATATTTTATTCCTTTTCTCTCTTGTTATTGTTACCACCTCAGTTCAGTTCTCATAATCTCGTCTGGAGTTAGGGTCTCCTCCTCCTTGACAATTTGCACAACTTACGCTCTATACTATGGCTAGACAGATCTTCTTAAATGGCATCTGGAATACATTGCTATCTGTGTATCTTAGAGGGAAATTAAATTTTTATTGTTTTTCTCAATCCAGAGAAAACTCAATCTAGCCCAGGTAAAGGAATTATATCAGGTGAATCACTTTACAAGTAACTGACCAAACCAAGACCATTAACTGGTCAATGAGGCCACTATGTTAAAAGTACAGGCCCAGACACCATCTTCTCCTTTCCTCTTTTCACATGACACTCTGATGTCCAAAAATCTTTCAGCTTTTAGGCTGAAATGCCAACGGCCTGGCTGATATCAAGTTCAAATTGGGTCATTCTTTTCTTTTTTCTTTTTTTTAATTTCTGCTTTTTTCTTCCTTTATTTTGTGTCTCTATTTTTTTTTGTTGTTAAATCATAGTTGTGTACATTAGTGCAATCAAGGGGTACAATGTGCTAGTTTCATATACAATCTGAAATATTCTCATCAAACTGTTCAATGTAGCCTTCATGGCATCTTCTTAGTGATTGTACGCAGACATTTGTATTCTGCCTTTAGTTAAGTTTCACCTGTACCCATTCTAAGATGCACCCTAGGTGTGGCCCCACCCATAAACCTCCCTCCACCAGAACCTCCCCCCTCCCTTCCCCTTCCTTGGCCCTTTCCTCATAGTCTTGTGCTATGGTTGGGTTATAGCCTTCATGTGAAAGCTATAAATTAGCTTCATAGTAGGGCTGAATACATTGGATACTTTTTCTTCCATTCCTGAGATACTTTGCTAAGAAGAATATGTTCCAGCTCTATCCATGTAAACATGAAAGAGGTAAAGTCTCCATCTTTCTTTAAGGCTGCATAATATTCCATGGTATACATGTACCACAATTTGTTAGTTCATTCGTGGATCAATGGGCACTTGGGCTTCTTCCATGACTTAGCAATTATGAATTGGACTGCAATAAACATTCTGGTACAGATGTCTTTGTTATATTGTGATTTTTGGTCTTCTGGGTATAAACCTAGTAAAGAAATTATAGGATCAAATGGCAGGTCTATTTTTAGATCTCTAAGTATTCTCCAAACATCCTTCCAAAAGGAATGTATTAGTGTGCATTCCCACCAGCAGTGTAGAAATGTGCCCTTTTCTCCACATCCAGCCAACATCTCTGGTTTTGGGATTTTGTTATGTGGGCTACTCTTATTGGGGTTAGGTGATATCTCAAAAAGCTCAGATAATTTGAAGTAAGGTAGCCTAGGTCACATAGCTAGATGTATAATTGCATCTGTCTAAATCCTGCAACAGGGCTTGTTCTACTGCATTTTAGTGGCTCCTGAAATGCTTGCTTTCCTCTGTGGTTCACACAGGGAGCAACATTGCCATTTGGGAAATATGATCCTTGCTCACTCAGAAATTTTCCATGCTTTGTAAAGTATTAACATCTAGACTCCTATCACACCCCCCATGTTACCTCCCAAACATAGGTTCATTTTCTTGGGAGGTATCAAGTCAACAGACACAACCAATCTGGTTATAGAAAAATGGTTGTTATTACTTGGCACAATAAGGAGCACACTGGGGATAGTTCCCAAAGCAGGGTATCCCAAAACAAGCTGGTTGGGCCTGATACAATCTTCCATTTTAGTGATGTCAGGAAATGTGCTCTGGCTGGATTCTGTTATGGTGATGTGAGAGCTCAGTCTGGTTGGATGGTGGATCCTGCTGTGTGGTAGCTGCTTCTTAATCCCAACTACTCCATCCTAGCACTTCAGTCCTAGCATGTAGTGAGGCAGGAGTCCAATTCCCCCTTTTCCTTCCCCACAAGAAAACAAAGAAAGGAAGAATGAGACCTTGGGAATGGGCCTTGAGATCACCCACAGAATAAGGCCTTGCTGACTCCATGGAACACACACAGGCAGGATAAGGTCATGCTTATTGATCCCATTGATGTTAAAAATATTTTTACTTAACTATTGTTTTGCTTAACCAAGTAACTGCAAGTACCATACATCTGCTTTTGTGCCAGTCATGAAATCCGGCAGCTTGCTTTGCTGTGTCTCCCAACCTATAAAAACTGTGCATCAACTCTGGTTGGGGCTGCTCTCTCCTGATCTCTCAGAGACTTGTGGAGACAGCCACAGACCAGCTAAAATAAAGGCTTCAGATACTTTGAAATTGGCTGTGTGGTCTTTTCTTGCTCCATAACAGTAGGTTCCACCCAGGGTCACCTGCTTGGTTCATCTGGGAATGCTCAGGTTACTTGTCCTTCAACCTGACGGTCCATAGCAACTGAAGAACAACCCACAACTTTGTAATATAAAAATTAAGCCAGATTGCTCAGATGAGGTTACACAGGAGATGTGGGTGGTGGCAGACCTATTACTCATGGTTTCTAGCAGACCAAGGTGCTCCAATAGGACCATAACCTATTACCTCTGGACCCATCTGTTTCCCTTAAAGGTTTGTGAGTCCTTTAGAGGCAGTGACTCTGGATAGACATGTTATTCCTTTGAATGCTGATACACAAAAAAAGGACATGTAATGAACATTTCTTGAATATTTACTGCATATTAATATTAAAAAAAAAAAAAAACATAACAAGATAAAAGACCTCCTCAAAATGGTCCAACTAGCAGGGAACTCAGCCTCTACTCAGTTGCTTTCAGAGAAGGAAAGACTATGGAGAAAATTGTTTGAGAAGACTTATCTATGACACAAAATAATACAATTTACATTGTTGTAATCCTGGCCCACAGTGTTAGTGAAAGGTATAAGCGGTAAAGGTCCTTGGTTCAGGCCCGGGTTTCTGCACGCTATGAAAGGTGTAAGTGGTGGTGCCCAAATATGAGACTGAGACCTAAGTGAAGATGTTCAGGGCAGTTTATGAAGAGGGGAGGGTGACCTGCATGGATAATGCAAAGATGGTGTCTTTTCCAGGGGGGCGTTAGAGATCCCTTTTATATGGGACCATAGGGGGTGAGCAAATTCACAGCTTGTCCAGAAAGTTAGGATCCTTTGGTGTCAACTTCTCAGGGAGGGGACTAACTAGGTCCTTTGTGTCTTTATCTTAGGAAGAGAAGAAGGAAGAGGAGGAGATGAAAGAGGGAAAAGTGTTCGTGTATCACTGTGTTAGGCCCCCAACAGTAGGATTTTCTCTTTCCCTTTGTTTTATTTTTACTTTTAGCTCTTCATTTATTGAATATACTGGGCATGTTTGAACTGTGAATTGCATTTATCTTATTGAACCATTCAATGAGGTTAATCTCCACATTTATAGTGGAGGACATTATGTTTTGAGAGATTGATAAATTTACTCATACCCGGTAAAGGGAAGAGCTAGGATTTGAATCATGTTTGTCTGACAGCAAAGCTCACATTCTTAGAATGTGAATTGTAATTTTTGGGATCCTGGAAGAACTGAAATATCCCAAAGGAGTTCTCACACGTAACTTGGGTACATTTTAGTTGTATTGTATTTAGAGGACCCAGTTCTAATGTGAAAACAGCCCTTGGAAGTTCAAGAAGAATTTGTCCATGTGTGGCAGGTTGTTGGAAAACCAAACCATCTCTTGGGGGCACAGACAAGTTGATAGTCTGTCTGCCTAATAAGCAGTGATGACGTCAAAGGGAGGCTCTCCCTAATGTCAATAAGAAGTAAAGTTCCCACAGCTCTTGGTACAAATATAGCAGGACTGTAGCAGTCCACAAGCAGCGAGTCATCTCCAACAGTCATAA
This sequence comes from Loris lydekkerianus, assembly GCA_963574355.1. Lineage (NCBI taxonomy): Eukaryota > Metazoa > Chordata > Mammalia > Primates > Lorisidae > Loris > Loris lydekkerianus. Next base: position 3,762 of record CAUYPK010007241.1, on the reverse strand, counting down.
AGTCCCAGCATTTGGATTGGTTCTGAATTTTCTCCTCTGTGGAGCCTGCTCACGTCTTATCCCTCATTGCTGGGTTTACTAGCGAATTTTTTATTTTTTCATGTTCCATGCACCATCCCCATTATCTCAAATATGAGGGATCTTCTTTTATTCCTAGAGGCAGAAAACTTTTCTCTTTCTGATCACTTCTCTTCATTCTTTTGTTTGTGTACTGTAAACCTTTTCTATTTGTTCCATTCTTTTGACTTCCTCTTTTCCTTTGTTATGTCTGCTGTCATCACTTCCTTAATGCAAAGAATACCTAAGTTGCTGAGTGGAGAAAAGGTTACAGAGGGAGAAGAAAATAACCTGAGAACAAACATTATGATAAATACTGCAACAATAATATGTCAGTTGTCAACCCAAATAAATAAGGCAAAAATCTCAATCAATGGAGGTTTATTAAGCAAAGATTTTGAAGATGTGCCTGGAGAAAAAATCATTAACCACAGACAAGATGTGGCTGTTTTTTCTGAAGGGGAGGTTTGAATCTTCAGCATTTTAAAGGCATACAGAGAGAAGGAAAAAGGCAAGGGGGGGGGGGGGAATCGGCTAATGGAGTAGTGGCTACATTCTTGTCAGGCCCAAGAAGTCTGCATTTCACATAAAATAAGGGAGTGGAAGAAACATCAATTATGTAGATGTCCTTGGGTAAGTGGAAGAATGCCTGATTCTGTCTTGTCTCCAGTTCTGTTACCTGTAAGATAAACTTGTAACTCATTATTGTGTGGAATTGAACAGGCTTTAGTTTTAGTTGGTAGACATAGTTTCAATTTGCATGTCCAATTTGCTTATGGGAGGTTAGTAAGAAATTTCCCTAATAAATGATCTGCAGAGCCAGCTCTTTACAGTGACTGTGGTTTTCTTTTTAAAACAACATACACAGCTAGAGGTAAGGGTTGACTCCCTCATCTGAAATATAGTAAATTATCTGCTGACCAACTGATGGCAGAAAGGAATTCTATCTCTACTAGTGTTCTGGAAGAAACAGAGTTTATAAAGTGTGGTCATTTGAGATCTAGTAGGTTTCAACCAGAGAATCATTTAGGAGCACACCAGGTTAGGGTTGCAAGATTTAGCAAATACAAATACATGAAGCCCAGTGAAATTTGAATTTCAGATAGAACAACATTTTTAGTAATAAATATATCTTATATACTATTTGAGATATACTTATGTTGTTTAATGTTCATCATGTAAAAGTCCAGTTAAATTTGGTATCCTGTATTTTGTTTAGCAGTACTATCCTAGGTTCATCTGGTTAAAAGTGACTTTATTGCTCTAGCTTGTTAAAGGCATAACAAGTTATTACCTACAGACAATAGCTCATAATAACCGTAGACATAAAATGTTTCTCTCTCACTTCTCTGAGGTGGGTAAGACCCCCAAAGTATGTGCGTGCTAGACCTTGCTGGATGTTGGCCCAGGTGTTTGCCATTAGAGCTACATGTGGAGAAAACAGGGAGCTGTTATCTTAGGAATCCTTCCTTGCTGCTGGCTTCTGTCCTAATCTACTTAAGCCAGCCTGGTGCTAGCTGTCGATACTTGTCCCTGAAAAAAAGGTTGTCCTGCTATTGACTAGGATTTCTCCTTATTTTGTTGACATTAGTCTGACCGTATTTCAAGCCTGCTCTGGGTCCTGTATCTGCTTGCTCCAATATAATTAGAAACCATTTCTGAACTAATTACACCTGCCATCTGAGTCCTACAGTTGTTCACAAGCTGAGCAAGCATTCACGAGGCTGTCTATGCTACACCTGCAACTCACTGGGCTCGGACCTATCTGAATGTGCCTCAGTCAATGTGACTCAACTGAATGTAGTCACAGATGCAATGCTTCAAAAATTATGAAGTGAGTGCATCAATTATTTATTGACACAGTAATTCTGACTAACAAACAAGCACAACATCTCAGTAACATGCAACAATAAAAAAACAAATATTTTGTTTATGAATCTGTGGGGTACAACTAATCCCATCTACTTAATAAAATCTAAGCTGTGCTTGCTCATGTGTCTGGGCTCTGCTGTGCTTCTGCAAGGTGAAGCCATCTGGGTTGGCTGGGGTTGTTCACCTGTCAGCTGGCTGTGGGTGAAAATAGGAGCATTTATCTTAGGAAACTGACCTGGTAGGCTGGCCTATGCATGTTCTCACAGCATCAGCAGAGGACAAGATTGAGCAGAAATGCATGGGCACTTTTTCCAAGTTTTCCTGAGTCACGTCTGCTCATATCCCAGTGGCTGAAGGAAGTCACAATGCCAGCGAAAATTCAAGGAAAAGGAAATAAACTTTGCCATTTTGGAAGAAGATCAATGTGGGAAAAGCTGAGATTGTGTTTGGGGAATGGGTATCTGGGAGAAGATTAGGCTGAAGAGTTAGAAAGGAGCCAGATATTCCAGGATTTGACAGCCTTAAAAAAATGTCACTTAGTACATGCCCTTATTTTACAGTCATTTTACTAAATTGTAGTGGTTTTGTAATTTATCATTTTTTGGATAGTTTCTTTTTCATCTATAAAATGAGGGAGTTGTATTAAATCAAAACGTACTAACTGGGAGATTAATCTAGCTAGCAAATGTAGATTTTTATTTTTTTGGCCAAAATAGTATTCATTAATTTAAAAAAATGCATAATGAGAATATCCGTTCTTCAAGTTTTCACAGGCCTGTTGTCCTAAATTTTAGATTTGCTGCTTCCCACATTTACATTTTCTACCCACTCTTACATTTCTGGATTTGCAAGTCCATAGTTTGGTAAGTTCTCCCTCAGTTCTGTTTCTCATCATCTAAGAAGCATGAGTATAAATTTGGGGTGGCATTAATATGAGAGAAAACAGCAGAAAAGGAAAAAGTTTTATATAATCCCAATGAAAATATTGGTGGCTCAAGAACAATCTCAGGCTGGTAATGAGACAACTAAGAGAAGTTTTTAGTTAAGGGAAGCAACATTATTGTCAAGACGACAGTGGATTTTTGTCTATTTCCCTGTCCCAGTAGAAAAATAAATGCTGATAAATGAGAGCACAATATCTCTCATACAATGTTTGCTTTTTTGTTCAACAAATCTGTTTCCATGCCACTAAATGTGCTTGCACATATATGTGTAATAAATAAATACATGTATAACAAAGCTTGCCATTTTAAAATGTATAATTCAGTGGTGTTAATTACAGTCTCATTGCCTTACAAGCATCAACACAATTTCTTTCTTTCTTTTTTTTTTTTTTTTTTTTTCTTATTGTTTGGGATTCATTGAGGGTACAAAGAGTTAAGTCACACTGATTGCATTTGTTAGGTAAAGTCCCTCTTATATTTGTGTCTAGCTCCCAAGAGGTATGTCATCCACCGTGGCACCCCATCCCTTCTCCCTGCTCCCTCATTCCCATGCTCCTCACCTTGTTTTTTTTTTTTTTTTTTTGTTGGAGATTCATTGAGGGTACAATAAGCCAGGTTACACTGATTGCAATTGTTAGGTAAAGTCCCTCTTGCAATCATGTCTTGCCCCAAGAAAGTCTGGCACACACCAAGGCCCTACACCCCTCCCTCCTTCCCTCTTTCTGCTTTTTCTCCCGCCCCCATAACTTTAATTGTCATTAATTGTCCTCATATCAAAATTGAGTACATGGGATTCATGCTTCTCCATTCTTGTGATGCTTTACTAAGAATAATGTCTTCCACTTCCATCCAAGTTAATACAAAGAATGCAAAGTCTTCATTTTTTAAA
>CAUYPK010007240.1:0-54553 GCA_963574355.1 Loris lydekkerianus | reverse complement strand
TTAAATCAGAGATTAATGAAATGGAAAACAAAAGAATCATTCAGAAAATTAATGAAACAAGGAGGTTTTTTTTGAAAAAAATAAATAAAACAGACAAATATTTGGCCACAGGCTAACTAGAAATAGAAAAGTAAAATCTTTAGTAACCTCATTCAGAACTAATAAAGGGGAAATAACAACAGATGCCACAGAGATACAAGGGATTATTTCTGAATACTGCAAGAAATTCTATGCCCAGAGGTTTGACAATGTGCAGAAAATGGATCAATATTTGCAATCACACCCTTTCCTTAGACTTAGCCAGGAAGAAATAGACCCCCTGAACAGACCAATTTCAAGCACTGAGATCAAAGAAACAATAAATTAATATTTTTTCTGGAGTTTAACTTACATGAATTGCTCCTGTGGTAATGATACCTCACTTCTTTTAAGTTTAATCTCCATTAGTTTATAGGCTTTGTTTTTCTTTATATTCTAAGGCTTTATGTCTAGCACAGCGTTTTTCAGCTGGTTTGCCACAGCACCTTGGTGCTGTGATAGTATTTTTTGTGTGCCTCAAACATTTTTAAAGATCATTAATTGAATTATTTTCAAAAGAAGTTCAAAGCACAGCAAGTATTATTTTTTTACCTTTTTTTATCAACATAATTTAAGTGTGCTGCAGAAGTTTTATTATTGGTTCAAGAGTGCTGCTCACGATTAAAAAAGTTGAAAAGTACTTCCTAGCTTATGGTAGATGCTCAATAAATATTGCATGAATGTATGGCTGCCAAGATAATATTCTAGCCCAAAAAAATACTGTGACATCCTTTATGTAATTTTGCTGATACAACTTCATTTTTCTCCACCTGTCATTATAGGAAATTCCAGTCTATAGTAAATTACAGTCTGATGATAAGAGCACATTTTCAAGAAAAGGAAAAGAGGAAGGTAATCTTTTCTTATGACTACCTCTTTGTCCTCATCTTTTAAATTATTCTTTAAAACAACCACAGATGTAAGTCTTAATAAACAGTCATTGCATAAAAGAATTTCTTGAGAGATACACACTTTTTACTTGAAAAGTAAGTTAACCAGTGTGATAAAAATATGTCAAATTGTATATAAAACCAGTGTATGGTGCCCCATGATTGCATTAATGTACATAGCTATGATATAATAATAATAATAATAATAATAATAATAATAATAAAAAGAAAATAAAGCATCAGAAAATCTAAGCAACTTTTTCGGAGTTGTACCAGGACCAGTAAGTATTTGAAATGTACAAATGGTCAGCCCCCCAGCCTGGGGTTCTCATTCTGCCCTAGTGTGGCACTTGGAATCAGTGTGTGTGTGGGCTGGCAGCTCAGTATTTTGTTGTGTTGTAAGTTAATTTGATTTCATTTGACATTAAGGAAAGGACTCTATGTCTGACCTTTGAATGTGGCTGACTGCTTGCAGCTATTTTCTTAAATTGTGCCCTATGAAAGTCATGATATTGGTTTGGAATACCTAATTTTCCCATAAGGGACATTGCAGGAAATTGAGGTATAAGCAACAGCAGCTATTATGCTTAACATTTTTAAAAGCTAAATGAATGTGAGTGCATGTATTTTTATCAACCAGCATGTTAAGGGTAAGATTAAACTAGGCCTTGACTCTGAAGCTTTACCGAGCAACTTGACTAGGCCATGATGGCTTATTCCAAGCCTATTCCAGGCTCAGCAAGATACATTAATGCCACGTTTGTTTGTAAAGTACAACTGATGCACTCACGTACTTCCTATCAAAAGTGAAACCACACTTAAACCAGAGTTGCTAGCCAAAATACAGCTTTTGGTTTGGCATACTCTGTACTAAGAATTTGTACTACACTTGGTAACCAGACTAATAAAAAATGTCCTATAAATCCTTAAAAATAGAGCAGTGCCTGTTTTGATATAGTTTTCTTAGGGGAAAAAAAAAGTTAACTCTTCAGGGATATTCTCTTTTTTTCTAGCTTGTGTTAATATTCCAAGACAATGTCAAATGATAGAAATAAATTGTGTTTGCTTAGCTCTTAACGTTTTTCAAATCCAGTAAGTGACAGCTTATTTTGCATTGTTGTCTAGCTTCTCTCCAACTTGTACTTTATGGGTTGTGTTTAATTCAGGTCTAGTACTCAGAGAATCAAACAGGAATTATCTGGGGATTTTCTGTTTTGAAGTATGGATGGGTTTGAAGTAGCCTAGTGAAGTGAGATCACCTGCTTTTAGAAAGGGCTAAATTTAGTGTTTGACAGATATAATCAATTCCTGTAGGCATTTTAATAATTTTCACCAAGTGGAATGTAAAAATGTATTTAATATAAAGCACTCTGATGATAGTTGATGGGAAAATTTCCATTTTTTAACTTTCAAATTTATATTTATAAATATTTTCCTTGTTTTAACCAGATGGCACAATTTCAACTTTTACTGACTCCATGGTACCTTCTCCTATATGCACCTTTATTAAGGGATTGAAAAAAAAAGTTCAGCAGACCATGTGGCTGTATAAGGTATGGTTAGTAGTTGGGATTGATATAGAACTGGAACTTTCAGATGTGCTCTCTTTGCTGTTGGGCTCAGAGGCCTCTGCCTTAACGTAAGCATGATCTTGGTTTACAATCCTTCTTCTAAGCCATGAATATGCATGTAAGTGAACGTCGTGCTGCCCTAGAGATAAGCATGGATTGTGTAAATCATGTCATAGTACCATCATAAAATCAACACAATTGAAAAGTCCTAAGAATCTGTGCTGTTACCATTCTCATTTTTTTAATTATCATAAAGCTGATACACTAAGCCCTTTGATTGGAAAGAGAATGTACCTGGCAATAGTAGAAGTAGAATTTTCAAGACTTGGAGATGAAATGGATGTAATAGTGAGAAGGATTGGAGGAATAAAAATGTATCTAGACTCTAGAAATATCTGAATTTTGCAGCATGGTAACATTCACGTAAGTAGATATGTAGGAAAGATGCATAGCGTTGTTGATGATGATGTGAGGAGGGAGAGAAGTATGAACAATGATGAACTCAATACTGAGACGTTAATTCTAAATATGTATGTGATATCTAAGTGGGCAGACTGACTTTGTATCCAGAAGTCACTGTATATTCAAATGAGACAACTCTAAGGAGGGATTATTTATACTGATTTACTGATTCATGAAGAATGAGAGGAATCCAGGTATACTAAAATGCCATGTGTTCTAGGCCAGGTCAAAATGAGCCTCAAGGTGCTGACGCGTATGTGAGATACTGACAATAGAATCACAAGAAATGAAGTGAAGCAGTTGAAGTTATAATTGAGGCTGGGATAAAACAAGCAAACATACTCAAATTCATGGAAGGTGGGCATGGAGATGTACACTGACTTTATTCTATAATCCATAAAAGCCAAAGGAAAATTATACGACACAGAAAGAATTGACATGATTGACATGTTAACACAGTTTCTCCACTTTCTGTCTCTTCAAAGTGTTTTGGAGAGAGAGCATGGAGATAAAAGAGAAGGTAATTGTTATAATCCAGGACAAACAAAGATGTAACTTGATGGATGACAATGGTAGAAATGGAGAAGAGGAGTCAGATTTGGAATTGTGGTTTTCAATACTTTTTAAGTGCAATTTAAATTTTAAACACTTTGAAATGTAGGATATTTCAAAGTGTAGCACTTTTCCCAGGGTCACCTTTTCACTCTCTGAAAAATGACTTTTAAAGAGTAGAAGTTCTAAATTTTGATATAGCTCTGAGCGGGTAGGAAAGGTGCTTATGTGGCATTGGATGTGCTTTTGTCTCCCATGAAAAAGTCACATGTTGAAGCCCTAATCCCCAAATGATATTTGGAGGTGAGGTCTTTGGGATAGGATTGAGTCATGAGGGTGGAGATGACATGACTGGGATTCCTGACCTTGTATGAAAAGACTCAGAGATCTCCTTTGTCTCTTCTGCTATATTAGGGTGCAGTGAAAAGATCTCTATTTATGAACCAGGAAGCAGGCTCTCACCAGACACAGAATGTTTTGGCACCTTGACCTTGGTCATCCAGACTCTAGAATTGTGGGAAATAAGTTTCTGTTGTTTATAAGCTACCTGATCTATGGTGTTCTGTTAGCGGTGCTGGGAAGGAACAAGCCCTTCGGCCCCTCCCGCCCCCCCCCCCCCCCGGAATCCTACAAACAGGCCAGATTTATGACATACATTTGACATAAGCTACCTGTTAAACCATCTGAAGTGGGAAACATGGGTAGGCAGGTGATTCATAGCATCCATAAAATCAAATAACACAACTGCTGTTTAAGAGAAACACATTATTCATGGGACAGAAACTAGAGAAACTTTCTTAACCGTATGTCCTGAAGAATTGATAAGAAATTGATTTATGTCTATGATAAATTGCTTTAACACTGTTTCATAAAAGAAGGTTCACAGGTCCTTTCATCAGCAAACAGCAATTCCTGTGATGAGTACTTAGGAAAAGGACTGTACCTGACTTGCTGGCATTATTAGAAACACACCCCAACCGATCTTTCTTTCCTATACATTTTCAAACACAGACAGCTCTTTTATAACAATTTTCCCCTCCAATCATGGAAATTCATTACTATTTCAAACGTACATGTCATCTATTTTGTCCTCAACAGAGGAACAGACCCTCTAAGTTGGAACAGCAATCTCAAATCGTGGTTTATGTAATACATGTTCTCAGAGGTATCAAAAAATATTAGATCAGCAAGAATTCTATCCTAAATTACAATAGAGAAACTACAGTTGAGAAAATTAAAATAACTTATTTGCTCTTGAACTGCTCAGAATCTTTGAAATATTTACATACAAGATTAATCTCTAGGAGGAATATGTAATATGTAGTATTTGGGGTTTTCCAAACTTATATTATAAAAGAAATCATTCTTTGCGGTCCATCACATGAATTATTCCAGGAAAAACTCTCAAGATAGTCCACATTCTTTTATACTGCACTGTGAATTGTGATTAATGCCAACATTGACTCACAGTCAATCGTATAAAGAGAGAATTACATATATTCTGACACGGATATGTATGCAACACTCCGAGTTGCTCTTCTGGCACCGACTACTGTTAAAATAACAATGAGAGGTATTAGGTTGATGAGATTTTAAAGCAATAACTTGTGAAATGCTATTTGTTTTTTATGCTCTGACCTCAAGTATATGCCATAAATTTCTTTAAAGATCATGTTCTACCTGATCTTTGCCTTCTAAGTCGTGGAAAGGACTTTGTCCAAAAGTAATAAAATCTGATCTAAGAAAATAGAGTGATTTAACTTTCATATGCTGCTCTTTTCTAGTGAAAAGCATTAATACAAAGGATTCGAAGACTCTCAGATAATATTATAATTTTGGGAACACACAACTAGTTTCTTAAAAAAGTGCACTTAAAATAAAATGGAAATATAATAGAAGGAGAAATAATTAACTATGTTAATGGCAAAAATATTCTGTATAAGTAATGTCGCCAATTAGATCAGAAAGAAAAAATAGAAATTAGCTTATGCATACCAAGTTCTGAAAAATATGAACAGCAGCAGAAGCTCTGATACTGATGGGAATGTGAAATGCCACATACTCTTTGGAAAACAGTTTGAACATTTCTTAATATGTGTTCGCCATACTATATATTAAAATATAAATATGATTTTTAAATTCCTTTTATAATGAAATGAATTATAGTTGTGCAAATTATTATATTTTGTGATATTTATATTTGAACTGTAATAAAATTTGTCAAGAAAATAAAATACAATACACCTGGTTTTCAAGTTGAAAATGAGTATTGTTTACACGTCTAAATATGGTTGAAGTAACATTCTGAAAATCATTCATCAAAATCAAATCAAATCATGTTTGGCTTGGAACTATTTTTTGTTAGTATTTTTTCTCTGTATTCATAGCTAATTTTCCTTTTTAGAGCTTCGAACTCCATATTTATAAATGTAACTCCTGAAACCATCTCAATTTCTGATGTTTATGGGCATTTCATCTCGTGTTTGAAGCCAAATCCTTCAGTTTGTCCATTAAAGCAAACAACAACCCCATTCTTTCAGCTGTTTAAATCAAAATCTTGAAACCATCCATGTTTCCTCTCTTTATCTCATTCTTGTCGTCCAGTCTGTTAGATAACTTTGTTAGCTCTACCTAGGTATCCAGAATCATCTTTCCACTTTCATGCCTTCTGCTGCAACCAGGCTAGTGAAAGTCACCAAATCTGCTTGGTCGACACCAATTTTTCTAACCTGTTCCTTCTACTCCCTTCTCTAAGGCCTATCCTTCACACAAAAACCAGACTCATCATTTCTTTAAATTTTGCTATCATTTTCTTTATTTCAGATTAAGGGTGCGTATGATTAGGTCACACAGATGTAGAGGGTGCAAGTTGTGCCATATCCCCCTACGTTGTGCCCATTAGGCAAGAGCTTACCAAAAAGACTGACCCTTTCAATATGTAGGTTGGACTATGTGACTCGTCTGTCAAAACCTCCGATTCTTCTCTGTTGATATTAGTTACATTACTGTTAGTGGTTAAGTGATCAAGGCAAAATAGGAGGGATAAACTGCAAGGTACATTACGGGCTTAGCATTTGCTCTCATAAGGCCCTGATTGTGGGGTTGCTGTTCTCTATGCAGTGAGCCATTCAGAGACCCAGACACCTTCTAATTTGTGGCTTTGTCATTTCGCCATTTTCCTTCTAAATTAGAAAAAAGAAAGAAAAAGAAAAGCTGGACCTAAAATCCCACATGGAATATAAACTCATCTGTGTTAAATAATGTGGCCTAACCATAAGACAGTCATTAAAGTACTAATGAGGCTGTAATCTGATAGGTGAACTTAAAATTACTTATTTTTTCTTAAACATCTTCTACCACTTTTTACATTTCTGCAGCGAACAGTTTATTTTTATAACTTAGAAATGTAAACAAACTTTTAAACATGGTGATGTAAGAGTAGGTATCCAGTCTAATTCCCAGGAAGTGAGTGTAATGACTAAAGAGAATAGATGAGGAAGGAAAGAAGGTCATCATTTCTAGAGTAAAATCTTGCAAACCAAATATTCCTCCCTTTGGAGTTGTAAAGGCGTAAATATGGCAGCATCCAGGAAAAGGTGAGGCTTCCTTGGAGCCTCCCTTAAGATTCACCTCTGTGAAGTACTCTCAATCCTTAATTGTAAGATGACTACTCAATAAGATATTCCCCCATCCAAGTTTCTTGAAAAAGTGGGTTCACTTCCCCTGCTCTGGTGGCTGAGCTCTGTATGCTGCATGTGGTCAGGTGATGAGCACTGAGGCCGGCACTGACCCATCCTATTTGGAGTCTTATTGGCCATGAGGGCCAATGGCAGCTGGGGGAGAACAAATTCCAGCTGGCTTTGGCTTTTATGAAATAATGCTAATCAATGATTGTGGAGGAATGTGTAATCACTTCATCGTCTTTGTGCTTAAAGTAGTTATTTGCTTGCTATGTGACTGTGACCGAGATAAAGCAAAACATCATTGGCCATAAATTTCTTGCCTGGGAAACACATAACAAAGACATTTTAAGATATGCATAGGGAACAGGATGTCCAGAGCAGGAACAAAGGTTACTAGTTAGGCATGTGTAATCGTAACAAAGTTATAGTTCATATGCACAGTGAGGAATAGGGCCTATGTGTCAGCAGCACAGTTGCAACCCTATGCTTAGTAAATAAATCGGCAGAAACAGCTAAGGCAGTTACTAGGCAGATTAACATGCAGCCCGTGTCCCGTCAAGTGTTCTAAGGCAGGAGGGGCATGTTCCCCATCCTAAGATGTGTCAACACACAGAAAAACAGTCCATCTGCATGCTGCACGTTCTGCGACCGTGTAACATTTATTGCAATTTTTCCCTCTAACTCTTTCCTTAACACTTTGTTTGAATCTCAGCAAATAGCTGCTGCAATCTGGAGTCAGGGCAGCCTTGCCATACTCCAGTAACAGTGTCTGGCCCCCCAGGGCCCTCAGTTGTGCGGTTGTATTATGCCGAGCATTTTGTGCCTTCACTCCACAGCGTTCCCAGAAACCTAAAGGCCCGCCCCACCACGGATGGGATCGCCCAGGGCAGGTGATCGCAAGACAGAAGCCTCATGGACCAAGAATCATTCTTCTAAACAAATCCTCATTTTCCCCAATTGTCAAATTCTCCACAAGCAAAGGTCACATTTTCTGACTAGATGCCCCAAACAATAGGCCAGGGACATTTTAACCTTAATGAACAGAAATTACAGGAATGTGACCTTAAATGGCCTTTTCTCATGTGTCTAGAAAAAAATTAGATGCCAAGAAGAACAAAACCAGAATAAAGGAAGTTGACCTGTCCTACAGCAGTTCCATCTCTGAAAATCCAGTAGAGGCAGCTGGGGTTGCCTCTGGTCCCAGCCCCCTCCTCTCCCCTCTCCAGTTGAACTGACAAAATAAACTTAATCTCCAAAGTGCCACCTACACCTGGATTGGGGGGGGGGGGGTGAGGGAACACAATGAATATTCATCCAACATCTTGTTTTTTGGTTTTGTGGAGGATAGAAAAGCCTGAATAGTCCTATACCTTTCCTGAATAAACAAATTGAGAGTGAGGGAGGGAAGAGAGCCTGCCACAGGGAAACGAAGGATGTGCTTTTCAATATGATCTCCAGGAAAGGAAGAATAATTTTAGGCATCACTATTATATGCACTCAAATAAGTTAAATAGGAAATTAAAAAAAAAAATGAGGTTATATGATAAGAAATATAAAGGGGAACTGAAAATGTTGAGGTAAGAATTTGAAAGAAACAATGATGTTATTGCAAAATTTGAAGTAGAATCAGAAATAGGCTTGAGAAAAACCAGTTAGCAAGTATTAGAAAACAACATAATCCCCAAAGAATAGGCTTGAGAAAACCAGTTAGCAAGTATTAGGAAACAAAAAGGAGGTGAAAATGGACGGAGGTAATATGGCAGATAGGGAAACCAAATGGGATCAGATAAACAGATGAATCACATTGTGAAGAAGGGTTAACAAATAACTGGAACACAACAGACAGGCAAAAATAAAATGGCAGAAAGTTTGCCTAAAGCAAAGGAAGATTCAAATCTGAGGTTTAAAGAGGCCTACCTAGTCAAGATGTTCTACTAAAATATAACACATTAAAATGATTTCATTTCAAGGGCCCCAAATGTTGTATAAACACTATCAAGTAGAAACAAGTAACTTAAAAGGCAAATTGAACTCTTTTAGTCTGAAATATTAGCTGCCCCAAGAAAATGTACATCTGTAATTAAAGAGCTCCTTCCACTTCCCATTTCTTATAGCAATGCCTCCCAGAAAGATTTCTGTTATTTACAATTTTATAAGCATTAATTCTAAATATCATATAAATAAGAGACCATGATTAAGAAGACATTTTTATAATTGCTAAAGAGTGTTACATCTTGTGTTAATTACAGATTTATTATCTCTCATCTCCCAATTCACACTTTGTTGCCTTGTCTGTGAAATGGAACTGAGCCCTTTGAACATGATCTTTTGGCTGGCCGACATGATGTTAAGCTTTTTCAGGAGTGAGCCATGAAAGGTCCTTATTAAAGAAACAGGATTTTTTTATCCCTTGGTTCCCATGTGCTCACGTGGCAGAGTCTTGCAGTGTGGGCTGTTTCTCTGCGCCCACTCCCTACAGCACATGGTGGCTTCCCCGGTCCCCTCCTCAGGTGGTCTTGTGGGGCAGTGCCTTTCGTGAGGCACTCTTGCTGAAGAGCTTCGGTTTTCATCCTGTTGGACTGACCTCAAGGAAGTTCCCAGAAAAGCCCTGGAGGGGGGTAGAGCTGCTCCTTGCACCTTTCTCTCCTGTGCTCTTCACCATCCCTCTACCTTTCATTAGCTGCTGCCTTGTTACTCCAGTCCCCTGTTATAGCTTATGAAACTTTATATTAAACTGTCCCTGTGAAAACTGCTGTGTGGTTTCTCTTTCAAGATTAGTTATCAGTATCTCCAGAGGTTCCTAACCAGATGGCTTTCTTAATATTACTTCAGAGCAAAAACTTTTGATTCTTCCTGTGTTGAGTCATTTACAAACGGAGGTACTAAGAGGGCACAGGTTTTTGGTGTCTTGCCCTTCAGCAGGATCCCATTCTCTAGGAAGCTTTGGACGAAGATCTGACATAGGCATTTGGGCAGGAAGACATCAGCGGCCCTTGACCTTCCTCTTTCTGGTCTAGATGTAGGCAGGCTCCAACCCCTCTGTTCTGTCGATCTTGGTTCTCCTGACAGGACTTCAGCCAAAGTGCTCTGTCTCTGTTGAGTTTTGAGGGAATCAATTTTTGAGCCAGAGATTTTATATTTAAGCCATCTTATCCTTCACATAGATAGGCAAGGAAACAATATAGAAAGATTTGCAATTATACATGGAACCTTGTGAAAAGTAAACTTATAAACTTTTTGTAATCTATACCATGGGAAAGGAAAAAATAAAACACCTGTCAAAAATGAAAGCGATGTGTTAGAAGGATTGCATGTGAGCATTGATATCATTTACATGGAGAATTAAATTTAAGTAGCTTTATGTATATGTTCAATATTTCAAAACAGATTTGTTGAATACATCTGATATCAATTATTTCCAAATTAACCCATGTAGTAATACATTAAATGAAGTTTCCCATGAATTTAATGTAGTTCCAGTTAAAATGCCAATAGGATTTTTAAAATTTGAGTCTAAATAAATTCATTGTAGAAAACATGCAAGACAAGCTAGTAATTTTGAAAAATAAAATTAATGTATGATAAATTGTTCTGCACATTACCAGAAGTTATTGTGATGGTACAATAATTAAGACAACACAGTAAGAGATAAATACATCAGTGTAACTGAGTGAAAAGCTTGGAAATAGTGTGGTATGTAGAATGGTGTGAAAAGTATTGCCTAACGAATGGTGTGGGAAGAATTGTGATCCATCAAGCAGGTGCAATGTGGAATAATTGTACAGTATGCAAAACAAAATTCCAGATAAGAGAAGGAACAAAAACAACAATTCCATAAATATTTTAGAAGAAAACTTAGAAGATGATTTTTAATGAATTCTAGCAATGAATTTTTTTTTTTGACAAGAGCCAAAAGCAGGAATAATAAAACAAAAGATAATAGCACATAGGATATTACATTTATAGTATGAGAACTTATATCTAATGAAATTAAAATGAAATTAAAGACTAACAAAATATTTGCTACATATATAAGAATATACATATGTATAATTACATATGTATTAATACAAATCCTATAAATCAATAGAAAATATAAGAAAGTAATTTATAGTATGCATTAAAAGATAAATCTCAGATTAACACAAATGCCTAAATGATTTGAAAGTTCATGTGATTACAGAAATATAAATAAAAACAATATTATTTTTCATCAATCAATTGTCCAAGAATTATAAAAGATTGATAGTAGCCAGTGTTAGCAAGACTCTGGAAAGAACAGCTACTTTGGGGGTGAATTTTGTAGCAATTATAAAAGTGTAACCCTTCAGCAACACAATTCCACTGCTAACAATCTATCTGACACAAAATTGTGCACAAATGTATGGCCGTGTATACCATACCATTCATTGTTACGTTAAACTTCTTGTTAAAAAATAGGGAGTCTGGCTCAGAGTCCATGGCACAGTGGTTACCCGGCCAGTGACAAAACCGAGGGTGGTGGGTTAGACCCAGCCTGGGCCAGCTAAGCAACAATGACAACTGCAACAAAAAATATCTGGGTGTTGTGGCGGGCACCTGTAGTCCCAACTACTTGGGAAGCTGAGGCAAGAGAATTTCTTAAGCTCAAGCGTTTGAGGTTGCTGTTGATACTGGTGTTTTAGGTTCTTGGTCTCAGAGATTTGAAGAATGAATTCACAGACCACAGGATCAGTGGTAAGACAGGGTTTATTCACAAAAGCAAAACTTACAACTTACAAAAAAACCAAAGCTCCTGGCAGAGAGAACCCAGGAGGGGACCAGGCTCTCCTGCTCCCTCTTCCAGGTCTGTCCTTGGCTCTCAGCTTAGGGGTTTGTATAGTCGGAGAAAGTTTTGGGTCTTAGTCAGCTACAGCCAGTTGTCCAATCAGCAGCAAGGTGCAGGAACTCTCAGGCTCTGGAAACTCACAGCAGGAGACTGCAAGTGATACCGGAATTTCAGGTTCTTGGTCTTAGTGATTTGAAGAATAAATCCCTGCACCACAGATCAGTGGTAAGACAGTTTATTTACAGAAGAGAACATGAAAACACTAAAGCTCCTGGAGAGAAAACCCAAGTCGGGAGAAAAGCTCTCCCTGTCTCTCTTCCTGTCTCTCTCCATCTAGGGGTATATATAGGTGCGGGTTCCTTGGCCAGGAAATGAATGGGCACAGTCCCTTCCACTGGGGCAAGGTGAAGGAATATATAACTGAAGGAACACAGTTCACGGAATTGAGGCCCAGGAAACTTACATGAAATTGACTTAGGCATAGGAAATAGGGGTTCCCTTTTCAGTCATAAGTGTAAAGGGAAGGAGACACTGAGGCTCCAGTGTCTCCCCAACAGTTGTTACGCTCCTTTAGCTATTGGAGCCTCCTGCAGGGGTGGGAGGCCCCTCCTTGCCTACATTCCAGCCCGCTGTTTCCTCTGCCTCTGCCACCACACCAAACGGCTAAGGCGGAGGCGGCAGGTGCCACCGCGCCACCTGTCCTGTATCACAAGGACCAGCCATGAAATTGACCAGCCAGAAGTGCAGGGGCAGGAGACAGCAAGGCGCCAGAGTCTCCCCCTCTGGTATCTGGCCCTTCCAGCAAGGTGGTTCCTCCTGCCACCACAGCATCAACACCGCCAGGACCTGCTGCCACCTTGTCCTGCATCACTGTGAGCTGTGACACCATGGTACTCTACCAAGGGCGGCCTAGTGAGACTCCTCTCAACAAAAAGGGAGTCTATGGCTTGGGCCTGTAGTTCAGTGAGTAGTGCGCTGGCCACATAAACCAAGGCTGGCCGGTTCAAGCCTGTCCCAGGCTTGCTCAACAACAATGACAATTGCAACCAAAAAAATAGACAGGTGTTGTGGCAGGAGCCTATAATCCCAGCTACTCAGGAAGTTGAGGCAAAAGAATCACTTAAGCCCAAGAGTTTGAGGTTGATGAGAGCTGTGACACCACACCACTCTACTGAAGGCGACATAGTGAGACTCTGTCTCAAAAAAAAAAAAAAAAAAAAAAAGGAAGTTTATACTTAGTTGCGCATTAATGGAGAAATAGTTAACTAAATTTTGATGGTGACCTGGTCCTTGTTTGCCTTTTCCCTGGGATTCATTCTTCCCGTTTCAATGCTGTGCATATTGAAGGGCTGCCCTCTGCAGACTTCTTTCCTGAAGCTCCTCACTCAGCTGTCATCTGGCTCATGTGGCTGAATGGGAAGTACTGCTAGGGTGGTGGTTGTTTTCAAGGCACTGTAAAATACTGCATTTATTTTGGTATTTATCTGTGTCTTAACTATTTAACATGTGTGGAAGTGTGCTACCATTTTTATTACATTCTGATCTTTTTTTTTTTTTCCTTTGTGAGTTGTTTTGAAATTTTTGAGTATGTTACCCTAATCCTATTTTTTCGTAAGTCCTGTTGTTTTATTGCACAGTTTTGTGCAGAATTGTGCTTTTTAGAAACGCATATATCACCTTATACCATAAGTGACTACTCATATACCAAATTATTGATATTGTTTCTAGGTAGTAATTTATTGGTTCTCTATAATTTTACATTTTATAAAACAATTGTATGTTAATAAGGTAGTTGTGTATTTAAACATTTGTTAAAGATGAAGTCGTAGCCAAAAGATGATTGCAGCTATTCCAGGAGAAAGCCTGTGCAAGCTCCTCCCACTCACTGGTGATGTAATAAATTAAGTGCCCTCTAGTTTACCTAAAGTACAATCACACCACCTCTTTCTGGAAAAAGGAGGTAAGGTCCCACAGCATCCTATTGGCAGTTTCTTCAGTCAGGGAGATCACGGAATCAATCCATGCCCTTAAACAGATTTGCAAGTTAACATGATTCACATAAGTTATTATTAAATAGTGTAGCCCTTCCCTTCAAACAAACGTGACTCTTTGAAGACACTACCAACTTGAAAAGATTATGAATTTCAAAACTAGGGAAAAAAACTTTTTAAAAAATGTAATTTGACTCTTGAACTTCTACCCACATTTCCAGAGTAAACTTATACCTGCATTAACCACTTTTTTCCCTTTCTGCTTTTCAGGACACGCTCATGTTCTTTTTTACTTTCCCCCTCTCTTTTTTAGTGATCGGTTATGCCAGCTAAAGTCCAACTGCACTGTGCATCTTTGCTTTGGCTATGAGTCCGGGCTCCCCTCCCCCAGGTGCCCTGCTGCTGGGACGGCTCCCAGTGAACTCTGAGCTCGCTCTTGATCCCATGTTTTCCTGCCTCTCCACGTAGATCTGCAGTTGGCTGTGCTCTCTGCAGAGCTTTGTGTTTCTAGCTGTTCTCTGACAAAGAGCTTGTTCTGTGCTGCACATCTCGTCCTCTTTGTTTGGCCTCTAGCTTCAACCACTGAATCACAAATATTCTCCAGCTGGGAATCAGAACAGGGCAGAAATGGAGAACCCAGAAGCCCAACAGGATGTCTCGCTTTCCCAGGGAGTTCGCATGATGTTTTACATGATGAAGCCCAATGAAACTTCATTCCAAACTTTAGAAGAGGTGCCTGACTATGTAAAAAAGGTGAGACTATATTAGAAGAGGTTACTGCTGCTCTTTTCTTAGTAGAAAGTATGGTGAACATATTTTGGGATTTTTTTCACTTTCATTCTTGAAATTATTAAATTCTAATAAAACTTCAGTTTTTTAAAGGCTTGAAGAAAAATTAAATTTCTATTTGAACTTACATACAATATCCATAGCCATATTTACCTATAAATTTCCTCCTTTATATGTCACTCCAAAATATGAAAAGTATTTTCTAGACACTATCTCATTGCAAATGTAACTGCTGGAGGTTCAATGTCAAATAGTTACACCACAGCAGTTAAGTTTGTAACAATTTTATTTTAAAATATTAAGCTTCTTCACCACCTCCAGGAAAACGTTTCCTCTTTAATTTGGTAGAGTAGTTCTGCAGAATGAAGATTATGCAGCTTGGCTGAGTCCAGCCCTGACTTCGTAAGTTTGAACTTGAACCAAGTTTTCTTTGAAACTCTAAAGCGTTCAGAGGCACTTTTCACTTCTGGTTCCTGGCGATGACTGGGAGTGGAAATATCCAGAATTAGAACTTGAATACTGAAGTTCCCCACCCTGTCAAAGTTGTTCCTACCACACCAACTAGTACAGGCCAGAAATAGAGAAATTATGATATCAGAGAGTATGTTCTTGGGACTTCATCTTAGGAAGCTTCAAAATTCATGATTAGCTTCCAAATGAGTTAAACCCGTACCTTTTTCAGAATTTGATATTGCTTTTTCCTTCTGACTTTTAAAGAAAAAAATGAAGTACAGTATCAGAAATACTGATATCCTCATAAGTCATTTAAATTGCAGTACCAAACCTAATACAATGCTCAGTAATCTATGGGGGGAGGGGGAGTCTTAAAATATCTGCTGTGATACATGATGAAACAAAATTAAAACAGAAAGAGGAAAAGTTAAATTGTGTTTTGAACAAACGTGTGAATTTACCTTATTTTCTAAAATTCTAACAAGAAGATTGTGTCTACTGTTTAAATTTCATCATTAGAAATACTTCTGATGGCCAGAGGCGGTGGTTCATGCCTATAATCCTAGCACTTGGGAGGCCGAGGCAGGTGGATTGCTTGAGCTCATGAGTTTGAGACCAGCCTGAGCAACAGTGAGAGCCCCATCTCTAAAAATAGCCGGGTGTTGTGGTGGGCACCTGTAGTCCCAGCTACTTTGGAGGCTGAGGCAAGAGAATCTCTTGAGCTCAAGAGTTGTAGGTTGTTGTGAGCTATGACATTACAGCACTCTACTGAGGGTGACAAAGTGTGACTCTATCTCAAAAAAAAAAAAAAAAGAAAGAAAGAAAGAAATATTCTGCCAATTTTAATATAGAAAACTATATCCTTAAGGAAAACTTCTTGATGTGGGTCTAGCTTAGTCACATGTAGATAATAGACTTCTAATTTTTTAACTAAGTTTAAATCTGTTTTCAGAATACTTTCCTCCTAATTTTATAATTTTTCCTCCTAAGTTTCTTGGCACAATTATCATAGTTATATCTGTCACATTTCATCTTCAAATTGGGTGATAGAATTAGAACACATTTTTAGTGCATTTTCAGATAAGTAGTCTTCTTTGCCCAATGCAGGAAGTGATCTTCTAGGATAGGTATATACCATTATTGCTGGGCCTCCCAACTCTGGGCCTCCCATTTCTAAAATGACTAATGAGGAAATGTGAAAGACTTGCATATGGAGCTAATAGTACCTTCTCTCTGCAATTTCTTTTCCAGGCAACTCCATTTTTCATTTCGTTGATGCTGCTTGAACTGGTTGTCAGCTGGATTCGCAAAGGAAAGCCGCCAGGTCGTTTGGATGATGCTTTAACTTCAATATCAGCTGGTGTTCTGTCTCGGCTTCCAAAGTGAGTTAGATGGTTAGCAATGCTGAGGGGGAAAACTGAAATTCTTCAAGAATGAGGGGCAAAGGAACTAACCTCTGGTATGGGGAAATTGGTCTATTGTACATATTTCCCCAAAGAATTTAGCTGCCGTCATTATTTACAATTTTGATATTTTTCAACATTGATGTGTTTGCATTTATTTTAACAAATCGCCCTAAATAATATTTATCTTGAATACTGAATTTATTGAAACTCCTTTTAGTTTTGCACCTGAAATGAGTGCTTCATTTGCCTTCTTGTGTTCCCACCACTTACTCTTGGTCTAGTTATCTACTGGCAATTTTATTTTGCCTCAGCCAAATTCACATAGAATAATAGCTCTTATCTCTTCTCCAGTCCTATGTTAGACACTATTTCTCTGAAGTCCCATGGAATCTTGTGCTTACCTAATGTCCGAGCTATCAGACAGCCTGATGTTCCCCTCTCCGCCCAGCCTGTCCTTTCTGCTCACTTGCATGCCACCTGAGAGCTCGACCTGTCCTTCTCTCATAGGTTTAGCTCCTGTGCCTGGAATATCAGATACATGGCAAATGTTCCAACATACTAATATTTGTATAATGTTACCTTGATAAAATTGGCCGATGAATAGGCCAAAGAATAGTAAAAAATAAATAACCTACTGAGATTTTTTTTTTTAGAAAAGTAAATTATAATGTATAAGAGGAGAGATCAATAAATGGAAGTACATGAGGATTTACAAAGAGGCGGAGAGGGAAGGGAGATTCCCTTAGAAGTACGTGCTGTGGGCTATTGCTGAATATTCTCATTCCTGCTTCCTGCCCATCCCTTCCTATCCTGTTTTAAGAGCTTTTCTTCTGACCGGTGTTCATGGCTTTGGAATGTTTCTATGAACCACCCGGTGGGAAACCAAGGTGGATTTTTAAAAAATGACAGTAAAGCTTAAAGATATCTGAAAAAGGTGAAATGATTTCATTTAATTGCACACAATTGTTTAGATAGAAAGGAAATGTACAAGTAAAATTTTTTTCAGTGACTGTTACTTTGACAAAGTCAGGTCATTAGGGATATAGTAGATATAGTGATGTTAATAATGACGACTCTGAAAACCTACTGGGATTTTTGAATATTACAGTCAGAATCAGAATCAGAGGGGGTTAATATCTCAAGCTATTTGCAGCTAATTCCAAGATTATCCAAAAGAGAATTTAAAATTATATATAATTTCCTCTATTATTGTGTCCTCCTTAGACAGAAATAAACAATAACTGCATCCAACATACTCAAGAGATATGTAGATTGGATGGAGGTTTAGTTATAAAAAAAATACCCGATTTGTTACTGTAGCTCATTCTGAGAAAGTTAAGGGTATAGGTTTATAGAAATCAGATGATAGACAAACTGTAAAAAATCACTGATAGCTAAGAATTGTCTTGCATGTACCATTTAAGGTCGTATATTTCACTGCATTGTAATGAATTTATTAGGAAATCTGGGAGGCAGCAAGTTGAAGAAATATTCCAACATTTCTTTTACTTCTTTAAAATTTGACTTTGGTTACAGATGCAATTAAATTGTTCTCTTTTCATAACACTGATAACACTGTAGGTGATAGAAATCCAAACCGTATCCTCAGAACAGTATTTCTGCTCAGTCATGTTATTTTAAAATGGTATAGATTTGGAACAGGAAAACAAAAATCAAATATATATATTTGCAAAAAAAAACACGTCCCAAAAATGAAGAGGTGGGGATGGAGGGGGGGAGAGAGAAGGAGGAGAAAGAGAGAGAGAGAGAGAGAGAGAGAGAGACACAGAAAAGAAACCAAAACAAATCTGTCCTTTAGGAATAGAACATGTAGTTCTTTTTCTTCAGCCGCTACTCATAACACTCCTTAGACTAACACAAACTGTTAACTCTGATGCCCTTTGAGAGAAAGGTAAAAGGTTATGAACTTGAATTTGGAGAATATGTTTCCATAGTTACTTTTAATGAGAAAAACAAATTGCTTTTTTTTTTTCCTTGTAGGTGTGAAGCGCAATTCTAAATTATGAAATGTGGGTTATTTTAAAGATTTGCAAGACATTTCACATTTCACAGCCTAATCTTTGTTTAGGCTGAAAAATCCCATTAAAACATACTATGTGAAAATTGCATTCAAAAATATTTTATTTTGTTTCTATTAAAAAATACCCTCCAAAACAAAAAATGAAAGCGTAGGTATAAACAGAAAGCTGAGCCTCAGGATCCTCTCCACTTAGTCCTCTTTCAGCAAAAAACGAAAAGGGGAATTTGACGTCAACACTTAAAACAATATTTCAGTGGAAGCCGCAGCATCCAGGGGAATCCCTGTGCAAATCATTAACAGCTGAGGGTTAGATTAACACGGCAGTGGTGGGATCCTCTCCCAGGGACTAATTTCATTTTCTACACTAGCAACAGGAGCTAGCCACGTCCTTGAAAGAGATGATTTCAAGAAAAATGGTAGTCTACCTTTTGCTAATCCATTTGTAAAGAATTATGCTTTGGATAATAATTTCAAATAGGCATGTGGTCTCTGACAAAGAAGTTGTGGAAATCAAAGCGAACATGTTTTTCCACTTCGCCGTTCATGTAATGGAAATGTTGTACGCAGACTTTGAGGAAAACAATGTTTCTTTGAGGTTTTCAATCTCACATTCCATACAATCTGAAGTATCTTAAACACTGACGGTATGCTTACCTTACTGATAGAGAAGGTACACAGTGCATCTTTCAAATCT
Organism: Loris lydekkerianus; assembly: GCA_963574355.1. NCBI lineage: Eukaryota > Metazoa > Chordata > Mammalia > Primates > Lorisidae > Loris > Loris lydekkerianus. The sequence continues at coordinate 35,136 of CAUYPK010007240.1, read as the reverse complement.
TTAAGTAAGGGAACATATAAATGATAGACAAGATCATGTTTTGTTCCCAAGTCTGTTGGACAGACCCAGATCTGCAAAAAAAGTCCAACTGTCCTCTGAACCAAGTTCAAGGCAGGACCGCATCTGTTTCGTTCTTTTGAAATCCAGTAAGCAGATTTGCTAGTCAGAAATCAGTCCTGAAGTTATAAACAGACATGCTATCTATCATAAACATAGTGGACCTTATGTAGGTAATGTGCCTTTTTATTGATTACTTACATATGTAATTATAAAAAATAAACTTGATTTTAAATATACTTACCAAATCTATTTTTTAAGAAAATCTATCAAAAACTTGTGAAATATCTTCCTACTGACTTAAATGTTAACGAGTGAAAAAATAATCACATCTTTTTTCCTGCTTGTTTAAGCAGAACTCAATTTTCTATCCTTCATTAGAAAACCGGGATCTCAATTTGTTACTTCCTTCCAATGCTTCTGCTTCCATAAATTGCATCCTCCCCAGAGAAGTTTCATTCCCGATATAAATATCTGCAGTATGTTTGTTTTTAATGGGTTCATTTATTCTGTTGAAACAGCAGGTTATAAATCAAATTGCAAAAGGTTGGAGGGATAATTTAAGTAGATAAATTTTCAAATAAAGTTGAGGACACTCTACGTTTATGGATTACTGCCAATTTTACTATTGGAACTAGCTCCGCAATATTCAACCGTATGTATGCACACTTTTGCTGCCATGCCTGCCACGGAATTTTCCACTTCTGACAAGAAAGTTTCAATTTTCCAAAAAAAGAAAAAAAAAAAAAAAACTAAATTAAAGAAGAGGAAATTAAATTTCTTTGAAATCCTTTTACTCCTTGGGGTGGGGCTATAGAATAAAAGAAAATTGCATACCCGGTTTTTATCCTAGACTTTAGCAGAAGAGGCAAGGCTGCCTTTGGCAACATCAGGCATCTGACAAAGGCATATCACTATGGATGATGACTTTAATGAGCAGTTTTCATTATTTAAAATAAGAGATAAGTGAATCTGTGCAATGTTATTAATTACACTTTATTATTAATACTGAATATTTTATGTACATTAACTTAAAAATAAAATTTAAAATTTTTTATATAAGAAAAATAAATTCTACAAACCTGTTGGTTTGTTAATTATATTGGGGGGGAGGTTGCCTCATTTTCTCTTAATGTTTGCCCTAGAAACCTTATAAATAGACATCGTCTTTGTTATTAATTGTGTAACTACAGAAACCATTTCTAGACTACCTTGCCTAGTGAATGTATTTTGAAGAGTAATGTATTATTGTTATTTAGTAGAGTAATACATTTTCCTTCAAAGGAAAGAATGTAACAGATTTATTTCTTCCAAATCTAATCCATTGTCTTTACAAAAGTTTATAGTTTTATGGTTGTTGCAAAAAGAAATTAAATGGAGAGTTTTATAAATGTAATGCATTTCGTAGTGAGAATTAGCAATCTACGTGTTATCAGTTTGCAGAAAATAGATCTTGTATTATCTGTCTTATTACTGAGCAAAAATCAATATTCCACTAGATGGAGCAAAAGTGGCAGCAGCTTGCAGAGGGGCAGTGAAAGCTCCTGGGTCAGATTTAAGAGACTTTGAAATAAATAAATGACAAGATTTTTTTGGAAAAGTCCATATATACATATACGTATATGTATATGTATATGTAATGTATGTATATATATATAAAATCTAATATCTGTATTTATTTGTAACTTATTGGAATTTAGAGAATATTTATAGTGGCCTCATTTAAATTTTGATTTCTTTTCCAGCTTTTCACAGGACTATTAGAAATAAAAATATCTAATTTTTTTCTTCAATTTTGGATAATCTAGACAAATCAGATGGTACTGGCAGCTATAATGACCGTTATGTTATAATATAAATTGGCAGATATCTGGGAGTCTGGGTACACAAGTCTATGTACTCTGAAATTTTAGCAGTTTTCAATGAGAGCATTACATACAATTTCACTTCCATTCCTAATGATAAGAGGATAAGAGTACATGCTTTTAGGGTCCATTCAGCCTAATGCTCTCATGTCTTAACTTAGCTCTGAGATACTGCAGGGTTAACTCTTGTTAATGTGTCGATTCAGGCTGAGACGACTTTGAAAAGTAATTAGCTCACAGTTCTAAACCCCCAAATAATATTTACTTCTGATTTCTTGCTTTTTAAAAAAGTCTGAACATTATAACTGAACTTTACTTTTTAGAAATATTCAGAGTCAGTACAGAATAACAATATAGTACTTTACTAGTTTCTTACAGGCACTAAATACAGGCAGGACAAATTTCTAGTGATGAGAAAAACGTTATGTAAAACATATAAAGAATCATTTCACTAGTGGGAGAAATATGTTACTTTTCTTTTGGCAGAAGGTATACTTCAGATCCAAGAGAAAACCACGTTTGGGGGAATTTATAAAGAAAACAGGACAATGAGAGGATGGCCTCTCTGTACACTGATTGCTGATTAGAGGATTCTAAGTCTCTTTGTATTTAAATCACTTTCTTGGTCTTGCATTCAAATGAGTGCATAAAAACAATCTGGTATTTGGCAATTCCAAGGCCCTATGATACACAACGTTCCATCTTCACCCGATAAAGTAAGTTCACTCTATACATACCTATTACATATGCCTCTTCCCACAGGATACGGTTTAGAGAGTTCAAGTTTGAACTCCTGAGAATTGAGTCATATGCTTGGGGTGTGGGGTGCAAGGGGGTAGATTGGGAAGAGAATGAGGAAGGAGTTTTGCTTTATGATTCAAAGTCTGGTGGGAACATTTTTGAAAATGTAGGTGCTATTTCCTGCAATCAAGTGCTTTGCAGAGATTGATAATCATTTCCCAGCTGTATCACTGTGGTGAATTGTTTTTAGCTGTGGGCACTCCATGGCTATTCTTTCGCACAAATAATGGAAGAGGATCATATTCATCTTGCTGATAGAAAGCAGGGAATATAACTCCCACAGCTTCTCCCCTCTTTTCCCTTTGCCTTGAGGAAAGCTTGGCTTCAAGCTAAAGTGTGAAAACACAAGAGCCCTGACTGCAGTATGTCAGGCATATTTCAGCTCTATTTGTGTCAACCCTAATAAGTCAGTTGACTGAATAATAAATTGGGTGTCTGCTCAAGACCTGGCACCTGTACAGGAAATAAAAAAAGGATTTCAATTGCAGCCAGGCACTCTTTGCCTTACAAATGGAAGTTTTTCAGGAAACCTCTTTCTTTTATCAAGGTCTTAATATCTTAATGCCTATTTCTATTGTTACTGGAACTGACAAGGAAGATAGCAATTTTTCAAAAAGACGTTAAACTGATAGAACGTTTGCAAGGCAAGTAAGTGATGATGTTTGCCTTGTTCAACAATGTGCCCTTGTATCTTGTGCTATACCTGGCACTTAGTAGGCTCTTAATATATATATTTGTTGAATGATTTATTGAATTCATGGATCTGCTTTGTTACCTTGTACTAAAACTTGATCATCTAAGGAAATATAGATTATTTCAATCTTTCTGCAAAATTTTCTGCTTTTATTTTTACTTTGGGATCAGTTGTTTTATGGCAGTAGTTATCCATGGGTAAAAATTTTGCTTTCCAGGAAATACTTGACAATGTCTGGGGGTAGGAGGGATTGCTACTGAAACTAGTAGGGAGAGAACAGGGATGCTACTTTCCTGTCTAGAACACACAAGAAAAGCTCTCACAACAAAGAATTATGTAGCCCCAAGGGCCAATGGTGCTAAGGTTAAGAATCCCTGTTTCAGAGAAATTATTAGGTTGAGCCATATGAAGCTGACATTATTCACGGTTTTTTAAAACTAAAACGTGCATTTACTAATGGACAATAGAAAGCAATTTTAAGATTCCAGAGACTGAGTTTATGTTTGCACAGAACAGCTTCCTACAACAAAGAACGATGCATCCAAATATCATTAGTGGCACTGTTAAGAAGCCCTACCTAGTTTAAACATGTAAAAGTTACCAACAGGGCTTTCAAATAAAATTTGTTCTAACCCCTTACCTTGACTAATATACCTTTGATAAACCTTGGAAGACAGGTTTGAAAACACCAGTTCTTCCATTACTTGAATTTCTGAAACACTGTGGAAGCCCCTGGCTCATGGCCCGTTCTGCTGTGTGAGCTACTTGATACACATGTGTGCGGACATCCCAGACCGCCAGCCCAGCTCTTCCCACATGTCCCAAATCAGCCAAACGTGGCCACCTTTTCAGGTCTAGAGTTTGCACACCTGCAGAGGTCTGCCCCCAGGAGAACTGGCCCAGAAAGAGGCCCATGCAAACCCTGCAAGCCAGGCACAGGGCCACTTTTCCAGGGAATTCTGACACATTGAGAGAATGAATGTCTCAGGTTGAGATTGTGGTAAGGGTCCAGGATGATCAATTACTTTGGTCAAGGGCTTTAACTGAGGGGCAAAACTGCTTCTTCCAGCCATGTAATCTCAAACTGGAAATTGAGTTTTCAGATGGGGTGATGTGTAGTCCCACTCAAAACTGTAAGCGTTTGGCATTTCTATGAGTTACGTATTAATAATCACTGATGTTGTGAGATAACTTAGTGTTTCATTCTATAGATTCAATGAAAACAACTTGAAGCATTTAAAATATAAGATTATTTAAAAGTAATTAAATCTTAAGTAAAGTCATGTGGTAATTAAATTTGAAAATAAAATTAAAGGGCCAGACCCTTAAGAGACCCAGTAATATGCTAACTCACAGAAACAGACTCTATAAAGTAAAATACTATTAAAAGATGAACTTTCAACTTTTTATTTTTTTTTTTCTTTATTTAGTTCTTGAGACAGTGTCTCACTCGCTTTCCCCGGCTGGAGTACAGTGGCAAAATCCTGGCTTTCTGCAGGCTCCAACTCCTGGGCTCGAGCAATCCCCTTGCCTCAGCATCCCTAGTAGCTAGGACCACAGGCACTTGATACCATGCTTGGCTAATTACAGAGATGGGATCTCAATTTGCTGTCCAGGGTGGTCTCGAACTCCTGGACCCCAGCAATCCTCACACTTTGGTCTCCCAAAGCACTGGAATTATAGGCACGAGCTGCCACATAATGGCTTTAAACTTTTATTAAAAAATATTGAAATGAGAATTTCCTCAGAGGCTCAGCACCCATAGCACAGTGGTTCTGGTGCCAGCCACATACACCAAGAGTGGCCAGTTTGAACCTGGCCTGGGCCAACTAAACAACTGCAACAAAAAATAGACAGGTGGGACGGCACCTGTGGCTCAAAGGAGTAGGGTGCCAGCCCCATATGCTGGAGGTGGCGTGTTCAAACCCAGGCCTAGCCAAAAACTGCAAAATGAAAACATCAAAAAAACAAAAACAGATGGGCATTGTGACGGGCACCTGTAGTCCTAGCTACTTGGGAGGCTGAGGCGAGAGAATCCCTTGAGCCAAGGAGTGGGAGCCTGCAGAAAGCCAATTTAAGCCCAAGAGTTGGAGGTTGCTGTGAGTTGTGATGCATAGCACTCTACAGAGGGCAACAAAGCGAGACTCTGTCTCAAAAAAATAAAAATAAAAATATCCTCAGAATGTGGGGCCCCAAACATGTTAGAGGCTTATAAGTAAATCTTTACTGGGTAAAATGATCAATTCATTATATATTTAATAAAATAACAAAAAAGTCAACATAATCAAGGATATAAAAGTGATAAAAATGAATAATTATCTTGAATCTAATCTTAAATTTGATCACAGAAAATTTAAAAGAAAAAATACACTTCACAATGCTGAAGAATATTATGTGTGTTTTTGAAAATTATTGAAATAATTTGCTGCTCGACAGAAAAGACAGAAAGACATATTGGACATACTCCAGTATCTGTTTTTAAAACAATTGTTAATTTTGTCTTAACTAGGTTTATATGCCTTACTGCTAGGGGAAGCTGTTTTTCCTAATATATTAAAATCTCTATAATCTTTATGAGAAATATTGAAATGATATGAAAATCCAATATGTAATCATAAGTACATTTAAAAATCACTAAAGATGTGTGTATGTTTGTGGAAGAGAACCGCCTTCCTCCCCCCCACAAAGAAGGCAAAACAGAAGAAAGAGAACAGAATTAGACAGAAGCAACTTCAATCTAAGGACAAATTTTATTATATTAACATATTTGAAAGCAGTAGGCAGCTAGCATGTTCTTTAAAAAATATGCCATCTGTATAATAACATTTTGCCTTATATATTTCCTTTATTAAAATTTGAAAATGTCAATCATAGAAAATAAGTTATAGTTTTGTCACATGTATAGTGTATATGTTCCATGAAAAAACCTACTAAAGGCGGAATACAAATGTCTACATACAATACCTAAGAAAATGCCATGAAAGCTACGTTGAACAGTTTGATGAGAATATTTCAGATCGCACATGAAACTAGCACATTGTACCCCTTGATTGCACAAATGTACACAGCTCTAATTTAACAATTAAAAACATAAATTAAAATCAGGAGAAAAAAAAAAGAAAAGTATTTTAAGAGACAAAAAATTAAAGGAATGGCTTCCTAAATTCCATGAAATTGAAAGTACAAACAGTACAGTGTCCTTGAAATCTGTGAAACAAAGGAAAATATAATACAAATAATTTTGATACCAAAGAAGCAAAGCCTTCAGAAAAGAATATTGTAGAATTAAGAAATAAAGTAAAAAGGAGTTTCATTTTGCGTATGAATACATGAATTTCTAAATGTTGTGTGAAATGTGTAGTATCACTTTCTATCTAAAATGTAGTATAATTATTGCTTTTGCATTTTATTTTCCAGTCTGTTTTTCAGGAGCATTGAACTGACCACTTACATTTATGTCTGGGAGAACTATAGGCTCTTCAGCTGGCCTTGGGAGTCTCCATGGACTTGGTATCTGGCCTTCTTAGGAGTTGACTTTGGCTACTACTGGTTCCATCGCATGGCCCATGGTAAGTTGCACATGCAGAAATTTTACTAATTTATGTTGAATTGTGTTTGCCACCTAGTACATAATTAGCAAATATTTATTGAATGCATGAATAAATGAATACAATAGTATATTTTAAAGGATACAAACATTACTAATGAAAGTTTACTTCGAAATTTAAGTGGAAAAGCCATTTTTCAAAAAAGATGTGAAACTATTAAAAGTACATTTTTCTCACTTCTTATTTCTAATTAAAAACTGTTCAGAAATTGAACATTTTTTTTTTAATGCCTGCCTCCTTCACTGGAACATTGCCTAATAACATTGTTTGCATGTGACATGAGTCTATACACATAATATCAAACCTCACATCAAAATGATCAAAGGTCATATGGCAGAGTTCTGTAACAACATGGATACCATTGTAGATAACTTGGGCCATCCCAGAAAGCTTGATTCAATTTCCTCACATTACTTCCACAAACGACAATGCAAAGCAAGGCTGACTCTAACGCACTGCACTGTTATATAGTTTTGCAAAATTTCACATCTAATGCAAAGCCCTGTTAGTGCACTAGTTCACTGAATGGCCTTTGGGGGATTCTTGGCTGCACCTTCCAAAAATCATTTTTTTATAGAAAAGGAAATGGAAGGGTGGGGTGTGAGTCTGGGTCTGAACTTCTGCAGGGAAAAGCAGGGATTGAAGGGTGGTTGTAGAGCTAAGGTAAGCAAGTAGTCTCTGAGGAGAAATAAAGTTTGCCAAAGTATCTCTGAAGAGAAGTGGGGCAAAGCTCTAATTTTGAAAAACTACAGAAGAACAGAACTCAGGAATTCAGTGGGTGGTTGGGCTGAGTGGGTAGAGAGGAAGGAAGGAAGAGGAAGAACCCTGGAATAATAATAAAAAAGTAGATGGTAGATGGAAAGAAGAGACCTGAGAACAGAGTGAATAACTGAGCTATGTGTGTAGGAGGACTTGGGACCAAATGTCTTTCCCAAGCCAGGATGAGGGAAATAGAAGTAGCCTGGACAAATGTGCTTAAATCTGCTAAACTTTAAATATATCATTATTTTTGTTAAGTGCCTTAAACATATGAATTTAATGAAACTATAGGGAGTGATAATTTATTGAAATAATTTAAAGTGAATTTGTACTAGAACAAGATTATTTATTTTATGTGTGATAACCTTTGTTTTTGAACATAAGAATTTAGCTCCTGACATCATTTCCTTGTATATCCATGGAAGAGGATACTCCCAAATTAAACATGATTTAGATAAAATATGGTCTATGTAGTAAAATATTTATACTTTATTTCAAAGTAGTAGTTTTCTCCTTAAACTCATTGGCAATCTTTCTCATTTTCTATGCAACAGAATTGTACTGCAGAAATCATTTACATTGTACTGTCTTACTTACTTTCAGGAAACTTCTAATAGCACCCTGTCCAATGCAGATGTGTTTGTTTGGAAAATCTGCAAATTTGCTTAATCGTTGAAAGCCCATTTTAGCAGGAAACAAAGCACCAACAAAATATTACTAAGTATAAAACTCTTAAAAATATGTTGATTGTTAAGCGCTCTCAGTCAAGGAAGAGCAATAAAATAAAATAACGTATTAAAAATGCGGAATCAAGGCTATTTAAAGTATGCTCCCCATTAGAAAAATCTGAACTGAATCCAGTGAAGGAAGCAGGCATTAAAAAAATTTGAAAACCTGGAAAAACACTCACAACCTTCAGGCTATGGAGCCCAATTGTAAGTTCAAAGACTTTTGACTTGTAATGAAAAGTTAGTAAGGAAAAAAATAATGTTGTGAAATGTGAACCTTCAAGATGATAGCTAAGTTCTAAATACTACACATAGATAATATTATAAAACATTGGAAATATTTAGAGTTTTTAAAGTTCAAATACATAGAGTTAAGGAAAACTTATAATGTCAAATTTCTTGACCCTTTTAGATTACAAAACTGAAAAAGTGGTCAAATTTATTTAACTGAAAAATTTCAGTAATTCCAAAATCTAAATGTCATCTAAAAATATTATAAGCAGAAACCCCTGCTTTTTTTCCTTAATGTGTTACTTTTTTCCCCACTACTCTTAATACAATGAAATAACAAAAATGTATTTCATATATGTTAACAGGTTAAATATTGCGAGGTTTGAAGAAGCAGTACATTTTGTGTCTGAAATTATGTTTTTACCTGTATTTAAATTGCTCCTTTAGTAAAACAAATAACTGTTAAGTTTGCTGTTTTGTTGTTGTCATCGCTGTTATTAGTTTGTATTGAATCATGCAATATTTTTTCACATTTGGTAAATGCTTTGCATCAGTGGGGAACAGTTTATGCTTAAAAATTTGAATTCCATTTCTCTCACTATGCAAAAAAATCAGAGGACTATTTAAGTTACATGCACATTCTTTATATTTTATTTCTTTTCCTCTTAAATGACAAAGAAATTGTTCATTATTGTCCACTTACACAAATCAACGGTAGCACAATAATTTCTGTAGAAGATTTTGATGACATTGGAAATATAGGATGATACGATTAAGTAGCTCTTAATTAAAAGTAGCTTCTGGCATACTCTTCCTCTGTTACAACATGGTACATTGTTTTTCTGTGTACTGCCTATTTGTCATACTAAACATGTAAGAAAACAAGAGAAGAGCTCTTTGAAGGCAGCATTTAAGGAATGAATGGTTATTGGGAGGATTCGGGTGCTGGTAATAATCTATAACTTGTCTTGGGTGATGTTTACATGAATATATATATTTGTCAAAATTTATTGAGTTAGTTGTAAATTTAAGATTTATGCAATTTATCTATATATACTTTTAGTAAAAGTTAAATTGATAAATAATACCAGCAAGATGATTTCTTAGAAAATCATTCTAAGTCAGAATGATGCAGACGGTCACCAAATTTAGAAATAGGATCGGAGATTTGTGACTGTCAGAATAAACAAGTGACCTTCAACAGTTTCTACCTGTATCAGTTTCTACCACCGAGAATGGAAAGTTCCAGCATGCCAGTTATTGATTTATTGCTTCTCTTCTCTGAATCTATCTTTCTTGGCCATTCCTGTGTCATCAGAGCTGCTCCCTGCAGACATTTTTTTTTGCCAGCCGACTTAATGTTAAGTTTTTCCAATTTAAGGGACTGCAGGGACACTGTGCAGCCAGAACATAAGAAAAACACTTTGCTTTCATTTTCCAGAATGCTAGTTTCCATCTGGCACTTAGCAGACTGGTACGTAAGGGACCTGCTACTGGTCACCTCCTGGGTCAGCTGTAGCCTACACCCACTGGCAAGGTTCTTTGCTATTCAAGAGGCCACACCAAAAAAATAAAACTGCAGCCCACACCCACTGGGGGCTATGTACCTTAGCAAGCCTATCTGTCAGCCTATTAGCAGAATTCTGGTGGTAGCAACAGCCTCATCAGAGATGTCTGGGTCTTAGACTTGTTTGTGGTGGGTACATGAGTATGTGGGGCTCTGCTACTCCAGTACCGTTTTTAGTAGTTCCCTTCCTTTTTGCTAGTTAATAACTCTTTATATTAACTTTTCCTCAAATTACTAGTGTCATTTTGTCTCCCAACTGGAGCCTGCCTGATAAAGGCAGCCTCCTCAGACGTAATACAGGATAAGAAGTTTACTTCATTTTGAGGGATTGGTTATGCATTTATACTACAACACAATTTAGTTCAGTCCTGAAATAGGGAACTGCCTCTAACATTGTTGTAAGAAGCCATCTATATACCCATTCCAATTCTTTTACATATAGGTAAATCGCAATAATTAATTTTTTATTCAACTCTTTCTGAATCTATAAACTGATCACAATTTTTGTGTAATTTATTCCAAGCATTTACTCCCACAACTTCATTGTGACTAAGTGAGCTTCTGTACATGATTTAAATTGCAAGTTATGCATTTATTTCTGTCCTTTAGCATGAGTTAGATTTACATTATCTTTATATTAGTCATTGCTTAAACAAAAGTTAAACAGATGCCTTGACTAGACATTGCTTTAGTTATGGATGCCAAGATGGTGCTCCATGTGAAAGAATAGATTACTAAAATTCTGATAGTATTGTGTGTCTTTTAATAAAGATATTAATATTAGAATCTACCTAAGATTTTTGTAACTCTTTGCTATATATTATGACTCTTTCTTTATTTAAAGATTCATCTTGATTATACTCTCGTTTGATCTTAAAGTTCACCTGCATTTGTCTGTGTTGTTACTATTTTTCTTTTCCTTTCCCCTATGATCCCTTAATTCTGACATTTCTAAATCTCTGAATATGCTTAAGTGGTGTGAATAAAAACCAAATGGGATTTTGCTTGAAATTTATATTTCTGAAGTGATAATGCTAGTGGTAGTAATATAAACAAGCAAAAGCATCACAAAGAATCATTGAAGAAGCAATAGCTAAATGGTAAAAACAGATTTGGGAGCAGGGTTTTTGAGTTCACCCTCTATATGTCTTAGTTTTTTCATATATAAAATGGAAATCCTAATAATAATAATAGCATGCATTTCATAGGATTTTGAAAAACCTCAAGTGAGTTAAACTTAGGAAAATGAAAGGTCCATAGTTAATACTATTTAAGTATGCCTATTAATATTGAATAAATGTTTTTCATATTGCTAGGTACAAGACTATATGCTCTATATTATAACACATCATATATACAGTGGCCATCAATTTCATGTGCAATTTAAAATAGTCTATTTAAAATTGCACACGAACTTTATGACCACCCTCTATTATTTAATTCCCAGAAAAACCCTATAAAGTGGATGTTCAGACTTTCATCAGATATTAATGAGCACCTACTACGTACTAGGAAATTTAAGTACTATTAATATAGTTGTGAACAAACAAAGGTTGCAACTCTTATAAAGCTTACATCCTTATGGGGGAAAAAACTCCAAATAGAAAAATGTTATGTTATATGCTACAACGCCATTAGTGGGTCATGCTATGGAATAGGGTAAACACAATAATTTGGTAAGACCTCCACTGAACCTCCATGAGGAGGTAGAATTTTAGTAGAAACTGGAGTGAGGTGAAGGCAGCAGCACCAGCATGTGTAAGGAAAGAGCTTTCTGGAAGAGGAGCCTGCTTGTTCTTAGCACATTTGGGAAATATCAATAAACCATATGTGGAGGTTACCAGTGGAGAACTGGAAGAAAGATGTTGGAAAAGTCAGGGGCCAAGTCTCACAGGATCCTGTAGACAGGCAAAAACCAAGCTGGTGAATAAATGGTCAGCCACACCATCCACATCCCCGCTTATTTATTTGGGGTATAATGTGAAGCCACCATAGGGCTTTTAGGAGGAGAGTAACATTAATTTATTACTTTAACTTTTATACATCAAAGAACAATTATGTAGCTTCACTATTTTAGAAATATGGGATCCTCAAAAACAGAAACAGTATTTCTAGGCTTCTTGTTCTAATGCCAGGATGATACCGGGGTAACGTCCATAAGGCAAATTAACAGAGATGGAGAGTGCCATGGTGCTGTGCATGTTATAACGTCAGACCAAATGATCCAGAATGTTCCTCTGAAATGGTAATGTTTGGGCACAGACTTAAAATTTTCTATAGGGGTGAGCCCTATAATTCAGGGAGGCCCATACAGAGGGAACAGTAAATGCAAAGGCACTGAGGAAGAAACACAATGGTCTCATTTAAAAGAAGCCAGGCAGTCACTGAGGCTGGAGCCAAGTGAGAGAGGATGGACGTTCCCAGGGATGTGGGCATCATAGATGTGGAGCAGGTTGGGCAGACATGCAAGGCCTGGCAAATGATTGTAATGACATTAGCTTTTATTCAGAGTCAGCTGAGAAGACATGACGTGACTTACGTTTTTAAATATCACTCTTATTCAGTAGATTTGAAATTTTATCTATTAATTTGTCAAAAAAACAAAATGTGAATATGACTCTGTCCCACAGGTATATACACAATTTCATGAAACAGTATTTCTCCTACTTACTTGATGCACATACATTTCTTATTCTATCTAAGTCAATTTTATTTCACTTTAAAATTGTATTACAAATACAATACATTGATATTATGGATTATTATCATTAGAAATATGTTTCAGATATGAATGAAACACTTAAAGCTTTATCATTTTGATATACTTTATCAATTCTTGTAGAAGTCTTTCAAAACCAGCATTTGGTTGTATTCCTTTGATTGATGCCTTAGAGATTCTCACATCCCAGGTTAATGCACCATATTAAGATATGTGACTATACCTTTCCTTTGCACAAGTTTACTTTCACATAAGCAATATTAGAAATATTTGTTTACATGGATGGATGGAGCTGGAAAATATTCTTCTTAGTAAAGTATCTCAGGAATGGAAAAAAAATATCCAATGTACTTAGTACTACTATGAAACCAATTTATAATCACTCACACTTTCATATGAAAGATGAATCACAACTATAGCCTAGGATGAAGGAGGGAAGGGTCAGAGGAGGGGAAGGGAGAGGGGTGGATTGATAGAGGGAGGGTTAGTAGCGGGACCACACCTATGGAGCATATTGCAAGTACAAGTTGGATCTATCAAGTATAGAACACAAATATCTTAACACTGTAATTGGGTAAATGAGGTGAAGTCTATCTTAATTAGTAGGATGTAAGCACTCCAATTTGTACAAATAATCAACACATTGAATCCCACAATGGCATAAATGTATTCATTATCTATGTACAAATGAATTAATAAAAAAATTAAAAAATAAATAAATAAATAAGTCATCATTCAGACGAGGATACTGATTACTGAGCAGGCTGGGGGATAGGAAATGGGACTGGGATTGATTCATCAGTTTTATTAGCCCCTATTCAGAGAGAAGAAAAAGGGGGCTCTTCATTTTCTCTCATGTTGACTGAAGATAAAAATCATCCTTCAGAAAGGATCTTCTCAAGATGTAATATATTTTTGTATTTTTGAGTGTATGTACAAATATATAATATAAACCCAAGCTAGGGAATGCTGACTATATAAAGCAGATCATAATCGATTTGTATTCATCAAACTATAATGAAATAATCTTTGTCTTTAATAAGATGTATCCATAGAGAAACATAAATTTTAAGTCTCCATACAGACACATAGACCAAGAACTACTGTCGGACAGTTATAGTTTGTATTTACGCAGATGTGATACTAAGTCTTTACCTAGACAAATAGTTGTCAGCTGTAGTAAACAAAATTACAATGTGCTTTTCTTTTAAAATTCTTTCCTTTTCTCAAGTGAATAGCATATAATCTGATTTTTTTGGTAGATCATTATATCCAGTATCCTTTTCCTTTCAATATTTTAATATTTTTATTTGCCTTTTTAAAAAATTTGGAAAGTTTTGGAAGAAACAAAATTCATTAGAATTTATGTTTTACATATCTTTATTTTGTTGTCTTTTAAGCTTTATTAGATATTTATTTGTTAATAAAATGCTCTTCCAGCTTAGAAATTTAAACCCCTTTTTCACAATCTAGAGAATTACTTAAAAAAATTACTAAAACAATTATTCTTTCTTCATTTATACTAACGAGTAATTTGATTTTGCCCTTTCTTTTATAATTGAAGCCTCATGTTTATTAAAATCACTTCTACATGTAATAGGCATAAATGTAAATGTGTAAACAGGGTATCTTACCTCTCCAAATTCACAGATCTTTGTTGTCCAAAAACCTTCTCAACAGTATATTATCACAATGTATAGCTTGTGCCATGCCATCTTTTAAAACAAATGTCTGTGTTTTGGAGCTATTTAAAGTACTATTTAAATCACAGCCCTCTCTGTCAAGGGCTGATACTGTGACTTAACCAAACAGTGCAGATGAGCCCAGAAAAATACACCAGATGTGCAGGTATTAGTTAAATCAGTAAGAAATCTTAATTTCATCCCTATTACGTATCGCTAGTGTGATCTTTCTTTTCTTTAGAAATACATAAAGGAATATAGTGGAAAAATAAGTCATTATGCAGAATTAATGGGCTCCACCATGCTGATAATATTGCTTAAGGGGGGGGGGGAGGGGGAGAGAGAAAACAAAAAACTCTAAGTGAAAGGACAAAGTGAACTTCATATAACACATAAAAATCAAACCAGTAGGAGGCAGAAAAACAACAAAAACGAAGAATGTAAACGAAGATGCATGCGGGATACTCCAGAGAAGGCAGTGATACTTACATCGTATTTATAGCAAAGGTCTGTAAAACAAGTTTTGAAATTCTAAAAAAGAAAAGTAAAAGCAATCATATAATTTAAGAATAAAACCAGATAATGACTGTATAGTCAGAGCGCCACTACAATCATAAGTTATTTTTTAAATCTAAATAAGTATCACAAGGAAAATGGGAAATGCAAACAGATATTAATAGATACAGTTACAAATGTGAAGAAAAATACTGATACGTGTTTTATGAAAATGGCAATGAATAATATGTCAATGTAAAGAAATGTGTAACTACCGTGTAACGGGAACTCCTTGGGAAAGCAATACATATTGATTGCTTAGATCTTAAGTATTAACCATCTTTTTAGCGACTAAATGCACATTTCAGTGTCTACAAAAAACAACAAATTCAACAGGAAGAATTTAAGGATATAACTGTGAGGGTTTTGCCAAAATCTTGTGTCAAGGGCAAGCACTGAACTTCACCAAAGCTGAAATGCAAGGAAGATGTTTTGTAGGTGACAAGATGTCCTCCTGCCATTTTTCAAATCCTAACGGGCTCCAGATTTTGAAATTTTCTCATTAGAATTGGGCACGGTAAAACAAAATATCTGTGAGTATGATAAAGCCAGACAAGTACCAGTCCCATCGGGCATAAACACTTGTTACTTTCTGAGATAATATCAGCAATTAACTGTGAGTGAATTCTTACTAGGTGTGTCTGAAGGCTTCTGATACATTTTCAGCTTTAATTAAAACAGAGGCGAAGGCATCTATCACAGTACTTTTACAAAAGAGGAAACTGAAACAAAGAGTTTAAGTAACTTGCTTAACTCTCAGAACTGATGTGCCAGATGGTGGGTATGCTGGCCCAAGGGCATTGATAAAAGCCTATCAATGGGTTTGCTATTTCTCTAGCCTCCTAATAACATCACAGTTGTTCTTTAGATCAGGTTGACGTATCTCCAAATATTTTGGTAGGAAATAAAATATAAATGTAACGTTTGGTGATTAGGTGTCAAAACCAATTCACTGAAAACTAAGGATTAAGGTATGTTAGGATAGATCAGTCAAAGCTCCCCCTTCTTCATTCTGCCTGAAATGTTATACTAGG
Organism: Loris lydekkerianus; assembly: GCA_963574355.1. Lineage (NCBI taxonomy): Eukaryota > Metazoa > Chordata > Mammalia > Primates > Lorisidae > Loris > Loris lydekkerianus. The sequence goes on along the minus strand of CAUYPK010007240.1, from coordinate 18,836 downwards.
GTGGTGCCTGTGGCTCAGTGAGGAGGGCGCAGGCCCCATGAACCGAGGATGGAGGGTTTGAACCCAGCCCATCCAAACTACAACAACAACAACAACAAAAAGGAAATTTTATACTAATTTAATTACTCTCCATCCTAGATCACAGTGTTTTCCCAGCTGAATGACTTGTGCAGTAGCGGCTGCACATTAGGATCACATTAGAAGCTTTAAAAACTTTTGATGCCTAAACTATAAACAGAAGTACTTCAAGTACATCAATTAGAATTTCTGGAGTTGTTGAATTTGTTGCAGAATTTCTGCTTGGTTTGGTTGTTGTTGTTTTCATGGTGGATGTTTTAAACTACCCAGTTGTTTTCATTTGGAGCCAAAATTGAACAAAATGACTACTCATTGAGGATTATTGACAGATGAAACCTGAAACATGCTAGCTCTTTTGAAAATGAATTGACAGAAATATATATTTAAATAGTTTTGAACACAGAGAGAGAGAGATATGAAGGAGGATAGTTGAATAATTTCCACATTTGGAGTATTACCTGACGTATTCCCCAGTGATTAATAACACCTGTTCTTAAAAAATATAATTACTGTACCCAAGAAATTGAATAATATCTCTATTATGCCATCTAATGTTGTCAGTACATTATTTTAATTTCCCCAGTTAAACAAAAATGTCTTTTATGAAGTTTTTAATAAGATAAAATTACTGTTTACCCATAAAGTTTTTTGTGTCTTTTAAGCTGTCACCCCCCTTTCTTATGCCATTTATACTGAAAGTCCAAGCCCGTACTTTCATAAAATGGTCCATATTTTAGCTGTCCATCTATTCTCTTCTATTTTTGCTTAACATTTCCCTCTGCCCTGTGAGTTCCCTGCAAACTGGATGTTATTTCTAAGCTCTAGACAGATTAGACTCAAGTTAAATATTTCTGAGGATAAAAGGTCATAACTGATATTAGGTACTTCAGAACAGAAGGGCCACAAGACATGTTGCCTTATGTATAAAATATAATTTATATTTGTATATGTGTGTGTGGGCGGGTATAAAACAATAAGGTATACTTTGAAGATAATTGGGCATTCAGTTCCAGACCACCATAATGAAGTATCACAATAAAGCAAATCACACACATTTTTGGTGGTCCAGTGTATATAAAAGCATGTTTATACTACATTCTAGTGTGCAATGGAATTATCTAAAAATAAATTTATATTCCTCAATTAGTCATTACTTTATTGCTAAAAAATGCTTATAATTATCTGAGCCTTCAGCAAGTCGTAATCTTTTGCTGGTGGAGGGTCTTGCTTCAATGCTTCTGGCGGCTCACTGATCCAGGTGGTGGTTGCTGAAGGTTGGGATGGCAACAATGCAGTTTGTTGCACCAACAGACTCTTCCTCATGAAAGATTTCTCTGTAGCATGTGGTGCTATTTGAGAAGACTTTATTGACAGTAGAATTTCTTTCAAAACAGGAACCAAAATGATTTTATCAACTAAGGTTATATTATACTCTAAACACTTTGCTGTCATTTCAACAATATTCACATTATTTTCACCAGGAATAGATTCCATGTCAAGGGGCCACATTTTGTTCCTGATCCATAAGAAACAACCGCTCATCCATTCAAGTTTTATAGTGAGATTGTAGCAGTTTAATCACATCTTCAGGACCCATTTCTAATTTTACTTCTCTTGCTATTTCCACCATATCTGTACTTCCTTCCTAGACTGAAGTATGGAATCCTTCAAAGTCATCTGTGAGGGCTGGAATCAACTTCTTCTAAACTTCTGTTAACACTGATACTTTTAGCTCCTCCCATGAATTAGGAATGTTCTTAATGGCATCTAGAACAATGAATCCTTTACAGAAGGTTTTCAGTTCACTTTACTGAGATCCGTCAGATGACTATGGCAGCTATTGACATACATGTATTTTTAGAGTAGTAAGACTTGAAATAATAAAAAAAAAAAAAAAGGCTACAATGAAATTCTATTATTTGGTGTAGTCACTTTTATCAATGATCTTAGGTAAATCTTCCAGGTAACTTGCTATAGCTTCTACATCAGCGCTGGCTGCACACCTTTGTGTTATCGAGATGTCCTCTGTCTTTAACCTCATGAACCAATGTCCGTTAGCTGCAGACTTTTCTCCTGAAGCCTTCTCAGCCTTTATAGAATTAAAGAAAATTAGACCTTTGCTCTGCATTACGTATTGGATGAATAAGTGTTGTGGCTGATTTAATCATTTAATCAGACCACTAAAACTTTTTGCAAATCAGCAATAAGACTGTTTCCTTTTGTTATCATTCCAATGTTCATGGGAGCAGTACTTTCAATTTCCTTCAAGAACTTGGTTTTCACAACTTGGCTAACTATTTGTTGCAAGAGGCCTAGATTTCACCTTATCTCAGCTTTTGACTTACTCGTCCTACTAAGCTTAATAATTTCTAGCTTTTGATTTAAAGTGAGAGATCTAGGACCCTATCTTTCACTTGAACACCTACAGGGCATCAATTATCCTAATTTGGGTCAATTAGGTCATCAATTGTCCTAATTTACTATTGTTGTGTTATAAGAAATAGAGACATGAAAAGAGAGAGAGAAAGAGGGAGAAGCACAGAATAAGTGGAGCATTCAGAACACACACATTTATCTTTAAGTTTGCAGCCTCATATGGGTGTAATTCATGGCATTGCAAAACAATTACAATAGTACCTTCAAAGATCACTGACCACATGTCACCATCATAGATATAGCAACAGTGAAAAAGATTGAATGTTGTGGGAATTATCAAAATATTACAGAAAGATGCAAAGCAAGCACATGCTATTAGAAAAATGATGCCAGTAGACTTGATTGAAGCAGGGTTACCACAAAGCTAAGTTGCCAAAAGTGCAATATCTGAGAAGCCCAATGAAGTGTAGCATAATAAAACAAGGTATACCTGTATTGTAAGTTTTATGCACACACATACACACATACACTATATATATATATATATATATATATATATATATATATATATATATATATATACAGGGTTGACACAAAGTTCATGTGCTATTTAAAGTTACAACGTTTTAAAATTGCATACGAGCTTTATGGCCACCCTGTAAAAAATTGTATGTGTTATATGTAATATCATAAATGTGTGTGAAATGAAGAAATGAAAAATTTCTAGAAAAAAATTGTTGCATACCAAACCTATTTAGTAAACTAAGAAAGATACAAATATCTTATGGACCATTAAAAATTAATTAGTTGTCAAAAATTAGCAATTTTTGTAAATAATTACCAATTACCCTATACTTAGACACATGAGTGTGTCTGATTTGCATCAAACATTTCAATAACGATTTTAGGCTTCATTTTTGAAAATTGTCTTAGTCAATTTTATAAAAGGAGTTATAAAATGATGTTTTTAAAAGTCTATTATTTTTCAGTAACAATTAGCCAACATTTTTTTGTTATTTCTAGGTGAGATGGAATACATGTATATGAAGAAATATAGGTATATATAATTTTATTATTACATTCAAGTTTAATATTTTAGCATTTGTATTTTTATTGTCTAATGCTTAAAATCTCAGTTTCTAATAATATTAATATATTTACTTATTTCTTATGTCACATAGCATGCCCATAATTTTGCACAATAAAAATATTCATAAGAAATTTACTGATAGAAGTTCAAGACATTTTGACCATTTTGTTTTTCTATTAGAGGATATAATAAAGAAATGTTTCAAATGTTAGTGGATTAATTATTTTCAAGTTCGGTTATGATGATTTGAGATATAAATTAATGTTTCATATTTTCTTCAATTTTTTAAACACTCATATTTATGTATATACTTGAAATAATACAAATGCCTACAAAATACCTACATGAATTTTTACATTATTCTACTTTCAGTCTTGTGACCACAAGAGAGAGTTAATCATTTTGTGTGTCAAATTCTTCCTTTTTAAAAAAAATTTTTTTAAATTTTAATGTTTTATTTTTTATTTCAGCTTAAGATGAGGGTAAAATGATTAGGTCACATTATTTGCATTTGTTAGGTAAAGTTCAAGTTGTAGTTGTAACAGACAAATGTCTTCTATTCTGAAGGTTGTCTGTTTGCTTTGATTGTTGCACCCTTAGCTGTACAGAGCTTTTTAGGTTAATCATGTTCCATTTATCTATTTTTTTGTGTTGCTGCAATTTACAAGGGAGTTTTCTTCATAAAATCTTTTTTCTAGGCCAATATCAATAAGGGTTTTCCCCACATTTTCTCCTAGAGTTTTTATTGTTTCATGTCTTAAATGTAAATCTTTTATCCAATGAGAGTCAACTGGATAAATTCTTCTTTACTTTCCATTCTTCTTGTGTGCTTTAATAAGAACATAAATAAGTGACAGACACACAGATGCTGCTAGGTTAAATTAAATTTATTAATCACAGTACTTTTATCTTTTTTTTTGTTTGTTTTCTTAGTTAAAGAGATGTGTTAAAGCCTTGCACTATGTCTATACCACGTTGGATATTTGTTCTTATCAAGCTGACTTTGTATAACTTGAAATCATGATACTAGTTTTATACATATTCAACATCATTATTTTTTCTTCATGAGTTGAACAATTTAACGTTATGAAGGACGAGACCTTTATGCTTGGAAAGTTCTGCTCTTTCTTATTGGCGTTCATGCTGCCTCCTTCCTGCATTTAAATTGTATTTACTTTTGTCAAAAAAAAAAAAAAAAAAAAAAAGAGAGAGAGAGAGAGGTTCTTGTTTTATGACTCTGTGGACAGTCAATGTCTGTTTTTTCATAGAAAGGCTCCTTCTCTTTATACAAGCAGATGCTAATGAAGCCCTTGCCCTCATCCTCCCATCCTGCTTTTCCCAGCCCCAGAAGGAATTCAGACTCCTTATTTTTATACTTATTGGTATCCTGCGGAAAAAGGTAAAGAAGAGTTTATAAAATCTGGAGAAAAAATAGGATGTAACTTTTTCAGTTCTCCCAAGGGCTGAATCTCTTGTGAAATAACTGACAGCTTTTGGACATACAGAAGGAAATGATGAGTTGGGCTAAATATCCAGATGTGTACTCAATGGATGTGTACAGTTACAACTTAAAAGACAAGGAATGCAATACCTGTATCTTTACGGAGGAAGTTGTAAATAGTAAGCACATAACTCAGCTATCAACTGTTTTTAAACAATTTGAAAATGAGTAACTCAGCTATCAATGGAGTTTTAAACAATTTTAAAGTAACAGATTCCTTTTCATCTCTTTAAACCATTTAACAGTATATTGAAATTTTTATTTATGTAAGACCAGTTCAAAGAAGATTACCAACTGATTTACATAAAAAGGAAATGTAGCAAATGATGGACTTTGTTGTTTTACCTTTAATATGTGGATGGACATTTTTGATGAATTTATTTTTACCATCAAATGGAAATGGGCTTTTTTTTTTTTAATTATGTACTCAATTATACCTGGGAATTTTTAAATACTTACTGTTATTTTAAAACATGAGCAATCCTGTCGTCATTAAAAAAAAGTAGTATTGGGTGGCGCCTATGGTTCAAAGGAGAAGGGTGCCAGTCCCATATACCGGAGATGGCAAGTTCAAACCCGGCCCTGGCCAAAAGCAGCAATAAAAAAAAAAAAAAAGAAAAGAAAAAAAAAAAGGAAAAAAAGCAGTGTTTGGCTTGTTTACAATTATTTTATTATTTTAAAGTTTTATTTTTAATTGACACAAAATTATATACATTTATTTTGTACATCATGATGTTTTGAAATACATATAAATACAAATACATTATAGAATGGCTTACATGAGCAAATTAAAATATACCTTACTTCACGCACTTACCTTTTTTTTGTGGTGAGGACATTTAAAATACACTCCCTTAGCAACTTTCAAAATATATTAATGTGTTGTTATAAATTATAGTCAACACACTATAACAACCAATAACTCTAAATAAAGGACAAAGAGACTGATGCTGGATAGCAATTGATATCTTGACCTTACTCCTCCAAACTAATAAAATTTTGTGTCCCGTGACTAACATCTTCTTACCACCCTCTCTCTCAATCTCTGATAACTACTGTTCTCCTACTTCTATGTGTTTATGTCTTCATACTACGCATCTTCAAAACAGCTTACAAATATTCTGAGTTACCTCAGGCTAAGAAAGCTGTTGAAGATGAGACCAAACGCCTCCATTTCTCATACATCTTGCAGAACAAGGTCTTCCTTTAGCAGCACATTTCATAATTCTCTTAGAAACTAATACAAGTAATATCTTAAAATATAAAACAATATAATTGCAATCTTTCTACATGAGAACACTTTTGGAGCACTACAAAGGAATTTTCCAGATAGAAACTACCCTCATTTAAATATTCATTCATATATAGCAAAGTAGTCTTTTATTAGTATACTCTACGCGGTTGCTATGCCTCGCTTGCTTCTTAAAAGCCGAAACGTGTAACTATGGGAGTAACAACAAAGCACATCCTAATACTGAGGTATTTGAAAGGCTTTGGGATTTCAAGTTGACACTTCTTTGGCTGAGTACTGACATATAACAGAAAAAGAGAGAGGAAAGGAGTCATTCGGGTTCTGTATTTTCTTAAAGTTCATGCATTTCTGAAGAGAGAGAGAGAGAGAGAAAAAAAAAAAAAAGATGTCCAAAGTAAAAGTATAACTTGCTCAAATAATGGGAAGTTTATTCAAAGTGAATTAGGAAGGAGGTCTTTAATAAGAGACAGTTGTCGGTGGAAATTCACCAGAGAGTTAGGCAAACCCTTATAGTAGTCTCAGAAGCATAAGCAGACAGAAGTGATTTTTCATGTTAAAAGAGTAATTTTGCAAGCCTGAGAACTTTCTTTTTAGTTTTTGAAAATGTACCCATAGGAAGAGCTACTAGTGCAGGGTTTACCTTCCTCATGTGGCTAGCAGACAGGCACGAGTGAGTAAAGAAAATACAGAAAAAGGAGGCCAACCCGGGATGAGGTGTTGAGGTGTTGGGGAGCTCACTACTGACTCGATCTCCTCTCCCTGGACAACCTCCCAACCCTAACATAGACATTACTTCTTTCCTTAGTTGAACTGAGTGCAGAGATGGGGCTGGTGAGAAGTGAGCAAGCTGCTGTGTTTCTGGAAAAGTCACTACATTTCAACCAATAACTCTAAATAAAAGACTAAAGAGACTGATGCTGGATAGAAAGAGATTTAGTTTTTCAAAGAAAACACACCTTGAGAACTGTTTCTTTTCTTGCCTTGCTGACAATGATTAGTTATGTGTATGACAATCCTTTAATTAAGATGTAAATACATTTTCACACACTCATGTGCTCTTTTGAGGCATTAACTCACATCCTTTCTAAATTTTGGGGTGTCTTTTGTTTTCAGAAAAGCAGTTTTATCAGGGTATTGGAGGAGATACTTAAATGTGGATAGACATGATTTCAAATTCTGATTCTGTCATCTATTAATTACTGTCACCTTCTGCAACTTAATTTCTCTGAATTGCAAACTTATTAGTAAAATGGGCACGGACACTATGTACTTGTCAAAGTGTTATGAGATTAAATAAAATGAGGTGTTCAGTGACTAGTAACAGACACCACACATCAGTGGTTTAAATATTATTATTCATCTATATAACAAGTCTATGGTGGCCATTCCAGAATCTTTAAGAATTAGTGCTAATTGATTAAGGTGTTCTGTCTCACAGATGTCATACTCAACCTCAGAAAATTTCTTCACAGAGAAAAAAAAGTACTCTAAGTAAAAAGGAACACTGTAAGTAGGTAGTAGTTTTGTGAGCCAGGGGTAGATAGCTCCATTTTTGTCATGTGAAAGCTGTGATACCTATGGACTATCCCAGTGGAATTGCAAAGGGGGAAGCTGATTCTTAGATTTGCCTTTAGGGAAGAGGCACGTCTTTAGTATATTGATGGGATTAAAGATTGTGGGAGAGATTGAGATACAAAGACATGAGACTAAAGAAAGATGAGATGTGAGGAGCTTAGTCTTTTGGTGTTCCATTCATTAGTATTTGGGGTACTAGGAGAGAGTGGTAAATTGGATCCAAGGGGCAAAATAAAAACAATCACAGATGGATTGTGGCGCAAGGTCCTAAAAGGAGGGAAGAAGATATCTCAAGGGAAGTTAAGGATCAACCATATCAAATACTGCACAGATTCGTACTTTACAAAATGGAATGCCAGGCAGGACATGGGGACCTGCTTCTTGTAACAGCTCAGTGTCTGCTAAGGTGGGTACTCTAGCAATTAGGTGGAGAAAAAAAAAAAAAAAGGTAAGGATCAACTACATATAAATCCATCATGTTACCTACAGTCCCACAAGAATGTGTGGAAAATTGTCTTGACACTCCGAAAAAATAGGAAATAAAGAGAAACAACTGATCTGAGAGTTTGTAAATCAAACACCAGCTCAAACAGATAATTACAGCCAATATACACAGGGCCAGGTGTGTCCAAGACATCTCAAGCATGAATGTAGTTTTAAGTGGTGCTTAAGGTACCTGACAAGAAGTAAAGCAAATGCCTCCAGAAAAATAGTGACACTGCTTTGTGTCTCAATAATTTTATCAATGGCAATGTCCAGCATCCATCAAAGAAAATAAGGCACTCAATGAAACAATAAATTAAGTTTGACAATCAGCAAGATCAACAGATGAACAAAACTCATCTGTAGATTTTAATAGTATTAGACATAAATTATTAAACAACTATGTTTAATATGTTTCAAGAAATTAAAAGAGAATCTTTCAAGTAAGTAGACAGATTAGGAAAATAATTTAAGTGATGTTGCAGATTTGCAAAGGTAAGAAATGAACTCTCTGGAAATAAGAGTTTCAAAAAGAGACACTAAAAACTGAGTACTAAGATTAGGTAACAGATTGTATAAACCGTAATAAAAATTTGCTCAACACTAGTTCAAAAGGAACTATATGGAATATAGCACAGATGGGAGAAAAGGATGAAAAGATAGAAAACAAAACAAAGTTCATGAATGTTGAATAGTACTATATTTCTAAGCATTCATAGTCCCTGTAGCTAACCCTAAATTCACCCCTCCCAAATCTCCAAATAAACAAAAATGCTATTGAAATACAAAAGGTCTTGAAAATGTTATTTGAGAACACTAACCTATATAATGTAAAGGGCAATTCATTAAGTAACAATATTTGAGAAACTGCAAATAGTCAGCTCTATTAAATGTGTATGCAAACATTTAGGTTAGGTATTTCTTAATTAAAAGACATTAGACTTGCTGGAAAAAAAAAGAAAAAAGTATTAGACTTCATCATCAGTGATTTATAATAAAAGAGAACAATGCTATTTGCTACTTTTATTTTAGAAAACAACACAAGAGGTTAGTAAATGTTAAAAGTATTAACTACTGTGGCATTGTGAATCTGCAACATTTGTATGAACGGTATATACTATTACAAAAGAAGTTAACTTAATATTTTTCATGTTCTTTTCCCTTTATCTTATTTTCCTTTCTTTCTTCTTTCTTTTTTTTTCTTAATGAATAGAAATTTATTTTCTCATGGTTATGGAAGCTGTAATTCCAAAATCAGGATGTCTGCATGATTAGCTTCATTGAGAGCCTTCTCCCCTTGGCTTGGCGATTATTGTGTATCAACTAGCCTATCCTAAAGAGTTGCAGTTTCCAAGAATCTATGAAGCACATTAAGTGAGGATTTAAGGTATTTGACTTATTTAGATTCCACATGCAAGTGAGATTATGCAATTTTTTCTTTTCTGTATCTGGTTTAGTTCACTTAGCATTCATGTCCTCCAGTTACATACACTTTGTTGAACATGTCAGGCAAGATCTTCTTTTCTAAGGCTGAATAATACTCCGTGTGTGTGTGTGTATGTGTGTGTGTGTGTGTGTGTGTGTGTGTTTATAATTATAATAACTATCTGTTCATCCAACAAATAACTCTTAGGTTTCTATTAGTGCATCTTAGCTATTGTGAATAATTCTGCAATGAACACAGGAGGCACTTAATTGATTTCCTTTTGGCATACAACCAAAAGAGGGATGCTGGATCATGTGGTAGTCCTATTTGTAATTTTTTAAAGAAATTTCATACTGTTTGCCTAAGATTATACCAATTTACATTCCCACTAACAGTGTGCAAGTGTTCCCTTTCCTCCAAACTTTACTAACACTTGTAATCTTTTGTGATAGTTCATTGTTCTTTTGACTTGCATTTTCCTGGTGACTAGTGGTACTGAGCCCCTTGTCTACCCATTGACCATTTTTATGTCCTCTTGGGAGAAAGTTCTAGTTAGGTCTTTTGTCCATTTTTAATTAGGTATTTGAGGGAGTTTTTGTTCGTTGGTTTTTTTTTTGTTGTTGTTTTTTGCTGTATGTCTCATGTATTTTGGCTATTAATCTCTTATCAGATATATGGTTTGCAAATATTGTCTTCAAATATATAAGTTTCTTTCTTATTTTGTTGATTGTTTGCTGTGCAGAAGCTTTTTAGTTTGAAGTAGCCACATTTTTATATTTTTGCTTCTGTTGCCTGAGCTTTTAGTGTTATATGCAAAAAATCATTGCCAAGGTCAAGGTTAAAGATCTTTCCCCTCTGTTTTATTCTGGGAGATTTAGAGTTTCAGGTATTACGTTTATATCTCTAATCTATTTAAGTTGATTTTTATGTACTAAATAATGTAACAGTCCAATTTTTTTATTTTGCGTATCCATATCTAGTTTTCCCATAATAATTTATAGAAGAGACTGTCCTTTTCTCATTGCATATCCTTGGTGCTTATGTCAAAAATTTGTTGACATTATCTGCTTAGATTTATTTCTGGACTCTATTCTGTTCCATTGGTTATACCAGTGCTACACTCAATCATTTCCTTTTCTTAGGCTGGCTCACTCCTGTAATCCTAGCACTCTGGAAGGCTAAGACAGATGGATCACATGAGCTTGGGAATTTAAGACCAGCCTGAGGAAGACTGAAACACTGTCTCTATTAAAATATAGAAAAACTAACCAGGCATTGTGGCAGGTGCTTATAATTCCAGCTACTTGGAAGACTGAGGCAGGAGGGTTGCTTGAATCCAGGAGTTTGAGGTTGCTGTGAGCTATGATGATGATCCAGAACTCTACCCAGGGCTATAGAGGGAGGGTCTATCTCAAAATAAATAAATAAATGCATATGTACTTACATAATTATTTGCCCTTAGAAAAGTTATTTTATCTTTCAGAGCCTCCCTTTCTTTATCTAAAAATTAAGAACAATAACACTGGCCCCTTATAACATTTTTTGGATTCCTTTGAGGCTGTAAGGACATAATTCGTGCCACACTCTTAAGGGCTATATAATTTGAAGTAGTAGTTGTATGCAGAGTTTCTGAAATTTCCACATAAGCAAGGTTGATATGCAAATTTTTAGCATTTTTAACTGAATTTCTTTTTATTATTCATCCAGTTTTTAAAAGAAACTAAATTATCTAGGAAGTACCTGAATGAAACTATTAACATATACTTTTGAAAGTTAAATTTTCATGCATTTTAATTTACACAACTTAAAGAAATAGAAATACTTCAAAAATATAGTTAGTTTTTATTTGCTTTTTAGTTGTTAAAAAAAAATATATATCTAGCACAGCTGAGGGGTGAGGTGTGGAAAATCGGTTGTGTGAAGTGTGCACAGACTGTCTTACGTGAACATTCTTGTAGGTAAACTTTCCTTGGTACTGGCATCCTTTCTCATGTAGACAGGATTTTGAATTCAATCTTGTTACCATATTCTTATCTCTTCATCCACTTTTTTTTTTTTTAAGTTCTTTGTATGTTTATCACCTACTTCCTAACAAAACATATTATGAAGAGGAAAGAGGATTTTTATTGCAAGAAGCAGCTGCCCCAAACAAATGCATTTCAATAGCTCCACTATTTATAAAAATAAACAACCCTCATCTTTTAAAGAGGCAGTTACCCTACAGCTGGCAACTTGCATCCTTGATTCATTACAGCTGACTATAAATTAGTGTATTTATTATTTCCAAGACAATTTAGGATTATAAAATAACTCCCTTCATTCTTCAAACTTTCATGCGATTTTGTTAAGCATTTTAATTCTACATGTATATCAGCCACCCAATGCAATCAACATTATTTTAAACAGTTAATATTCATTTAGATTTTCCCCCTTACTTGCATTTTGTAGGGATTGACTTTCTTTCATGCATTATTGTGTGCTCCTCTGAGATAATGTTCCCTCCTGAAAATCCCTTTTTGATGTGACTTTTAGTACAGATCTTCAGGTGGTGAATTCTTTAAGCTTTTGTTTGTTGGAAAAACTCATTATTTCATTACCATTTAAAATTTTACTGTGGAGAATTTTTCGGGACTACAAAATGAGCACTTGGGACCCCAAATCCACCTCAGTGCCATCATCCCACTATTTTCTAAGCCACATCCACATCCACATCCACAAAATTAATGTGAAGCAAAATCAGACTTTATATCCATGCGTTCATTTGATCTGTAAAGAGGCTAGTATCATAAATATAGAATGAGCTTTTTTACTCTTCTTTTTCATAGCCACCTGAATAAGCCATAAAATGATTAGAAAGAATTGCTTAATATCAACTTTCCAATGTTTAAATGTCATGTTGTCTCATCAATGTCACAAAATTCTTGTCATTTAATTTTTTAATAAAGTCATCACATTGCAATTGTTACTTTACTTGTTAAACTTCATCTGAACCGTAAGCTCCATTATCTTGTAATTTTGGTTGAGGGAACTGTGCCTCTTTCGCTTCTTTTGCAGCTATCTGGGTCGTGCTGATTCCATCCCCGTAGTACAGCTGAATGTGGTCTTCTGTTCTCTGTAATTCCTGTGATTCTTGGTAGGATCTAGAGTAAAGGCTGGCTGCAATTCAAGTCTGATTTTGTGAACAAGATCAATTCATCAATGGTGTTGTTTTTTTCTCCCCTCGAGGAGGCACACTGTTGTGTGTTCTCTGTTTTTGTGAGGTTAGCACTGAAACTCCTGTTCTTATGTTGATGACTTTCCAGTCATCATGGTTTTCTGAAACTTGTTCTCTGGCAGAGCGCACCAAGAGAAATATTTCTTGAATTTGTGTATGTTGATAACAGTTTATCCTTGACTTTTATATTTGTTTGTTGGTATGTATGTTTTTTGAGACAGAGCTTCACTTTGCTGCCATTGGTAGAGTGCTGTGGTATCATGGCTCACAGCAAACTCAAACTCTTGGGCTCAAATGATTCTCTTGCCTCGGCCTCCCAAGTAGCTGGGAATACATGCGCACACCACAATGCCTGGCTATTTTTAGACTTGAGGTCTGGCTCTCGCTCAGGTTGGTCTTGAACCTGTGAACTCTGATGATCCACCTGCCTCAGCCTCCCAGAGTGTTGGCTTGTAGGAGTGCGCCACTGTGCCTGGCTGACTTTTATATTTGAAAGTCAGTTTGGTTGCATATAAAACCCCGGGCTCCTGTTTTTTCTTTGAGTATCTAAATATGTTATTCCTTTCCATTTCTTTCTTTCTTTTCTTTTTTTTTTTTTTTTTAAAGCATCATTGTTGGGTGGCACCTGTGGGTCAGTGAGTAGGGCATGGGCCCCATGTACCAAGGGTAGCAGGTTCAAACCCAGCCCTGGCCAAACTGAAACAACAAAAAAATTGCCGGGCATTGTGGGGGTCGCCCATAGTCTCAGGGACTTGAAAGGTTGAGGCAAGAGAATTGCCTAAGCCCAAGAGCTGGAGGTTCCTGTGAGCTGTGACACCACAGTACTCTAGTGAAGGCAACAAAATAAGACTCTGTCTCAAAAAAATAAAATAAAATAAATGCATCATTGTTAATTAAATGATGGAAATTTGATTTCCTTTCCTCTTTAGGTGACCCAGTCAAATCTTTTGTATATGAGACCAAAATCCTTTTCTGTTGAACATTTTAGGAGACATTAGTTTTTCTTAACTTGAAGAGAAAGGTGTGTGTTAGGATAGCATTCACAGTATGAGGGCTTTTCTTTGTATTGTTTCTTTCCTTTGTATTGTATTTCTTGTGAAATATTTGTGTTCGTATGTGTTTGTATTTACCTCTCCTCACACTTTCTGAGAACCCCTGGCTCTATTTCTCCTTCCACTTTAATCAAATCTTCCTTTCTCTATGCTCTATAGAAGTTTCTACATATTTGATGATATTGAGCTAAAACATGGATGAAAAAGACTCACGATCAACAAATTGCCAAATATTATTTGAGAAACTTACCTTTGTTTTTGTATTTTGTTGTATACACAAAGATATAGAAGTAAATAATGAATTGAGTTTTAGAACAAAAACAGGCAGAAACATCCATACAGTATTTGGTGTGGTTATCAAACAGGGAATAATTATCCTTTGAGAGTATGCAGATGAAGAGAACACAGTCAAATGGCCGCTGAGGACACTGGTGTCCTGGACACACTATCATAAAAGAAGTGTTGCATAGTTAAAACACGACTCTGAAACTTGACTCTTGGGGATTTAAGCCCTGCTCTGTGACTTAGAATTTGCATAACATGGGCACATTTCTTATTCACCTTTTGCCTCAGTTTCCTCATTAGTGAAAAGAAATTACCTCCTTCAAAAAGGTAGATAATTTATATTATTTCCATGATCAATGACTAAAACTTTACCCAGTACATCTTAGAGGTTTTGAGGAATTTAAGTCACTGAATTCAAAGTAGGTTTTCAAGTAAAGTTAATGATTTTGACTTTACTTTTGAATGTAAATAAAAATCAGACAAATCACAGTACCATTGCAAATGAAACTTCTTTCTAGGTAGTTTTGACTTTTGTAAAATAAACTTTGTGTTTCCTGTTCTTTTCTAAATTTGCTGTGGTTGTAGTCTAGTCCTTGGCAACTTGCCAAATATGTAGGTGGACTCTTCATTTAAAAATACTGAGTTTGGAATCATGCGGAAACTATTAAACTTTAAAAAGTCATCAGCTGGCTCATCTGATAGTAATTTTTGTTTTACTTTGCTTCTCTAAAAACAGAAATATAGAGCCTATTTGTATTTCTTAGATATTCTCTGTTATTAATAATTTTAACAAGAAAAATATTTTTAAAAATTAAAGTTACAACTGTATAGGGATTTAATATCAGTTTGTTTTTTTCAGTAGTCATTACATTAATTACGTGCATGCTAAGTCTTCTTTGCCCCAGAAACAAAACATTTAAGATTGCTTATAACTCCGTAGCACAAGTAGATGCTAAGGTCTATTTTTGTTTATTTTAATAACATAAAACACCAATAAGAAGAGTGACATAGACGTCGTGTTCATTTGAATTATGTAATAATGTCGGCCTGCTTGCTTGAAGGGGTACAGAGTCATTTTGGTTCTACACCTAAGTCAATACATATTTCTATAACTTCTGCTATAGCATTGGCCACATTTAAACCAGACAGACACATGTTAACTTAATACTATCTTATATAAGTGCAAGTTCTGTGTCTCACTTTAACTTGATTGTATGGCCCATCATCCATGCTGCTCATAATTCCTGATGATCTCTGGAAGAACAAAGAAAAAAGTCAATAACCTTAATTGCTCCTGTTATTTTAAATAGACATTGTATATCTCCTTTTGAGGATGATATAGGAATTCTATTTCCAAATATCTTTATAATAACATGAAAAATGTAATAGTTTAACAATAGGTTCTTAGATTTGAAACACAGATAAATCTAGAGGTATAGATCTGTGCTCACTGCAGATCACATTAGGGCAACTGTTTTAATACTATAATAATCATGAAGTTATAATCAGCACTATAAAATTGAGGACCTGAAGCATACAATAACCCTAAAAAAATACTCTTTGAAAATAAAGGGGAGAGGGCGGAGACAAGATGGCTGACTGAAGCCAGCTTTCCACACAGGCTCCCATCCAGAAGGGGAGTTAAAGGACAGAAATTTAGCAAGTAACGTGGTGGATTTGAGCTGCACCAAGAGAGAAGGTTGAAGAACGCACATCAACCCCGCTAAGGCGAACTGCGACCCCAAGGATACAAACAAAAGGTACAAAATCCATCACTAAGCAAACTGGAGTCCCCTTCCCCATGAAAATGGCTTGGAGTTCCCCACAAACAAACAAGGAGATTTAAGGGATGAAAACTTAGCAAGTAACCTGGTGGATTTGAGCTGCACCAAGAGAGAAGGTTGAAGAACGAACATCAACCCCGCTGTGGTGAGCTGTGACCCCAAGGATACAAATAAAAGGTACAAAATCCATCACCAAGTGGACGGGAGTCCCCCTCCCCCATGAGAATGGCTTGCAGTGCCCCACAAACAAATGAGCAGAGTTCAAAGGTCATAACCCTACACTCCACGGGAGAGATTCTCTAAAAACTGGACCTACTTCCCCTAGTAGGGTGCCATGGTGTTCTCCAGCCAGGCAGGAGAACATATCTATGTTCATACATGTATATATTCTCCACCTGCAACTATGAGCTCCCAGCACTCCCCTCCACTCTCACTCTGAGGTCTGGAGGCCTGTCCCGCAGGAGTCCAGATTCTCGGGTGATTTCTCGAGGGGTGTTGATAGGGCCTAAACTGCAACTGGTCAGTGCCAACTCTGGGGCATGGGAGTAAGGAGAGGACAGTCAGCTGAGAGGGAACCACACTGGAGCGGCAGTGTCCTGAGGGGCTGAGCAGCAGCTGTCTTTTAGCAACAATAGGGCTCACTCCCGGATATTATAAAGCCACACCCCCTGCCTCCCTGGTCAACCAGAGGAGGCCAGGCATCTACTCAGGTGGCAACCACTATGGAACAGATCTGGGATGGAAATGCAGGCCCCATGAGTAAAGGGTTTGCCTAAGGCGGTACCGGCCTGGGTGGAGCACAGGAACTAGAAATGCACGCACAGAGCCAGGAAGTTCCCAGGGCAGGGCTGACACAGAGGACTGCATTACTGAGCCTAAGACGCACCCAGTTCTCAGGGGATCATCAGCCTATAGACAAAGGAAGACAGGAGGCTAGAACTGACAGGTAACTGAAAACGAACCTGCAAGAGCAAAGACAGGGCCTGAGGCACAGACTCTGGGAACTCAAAACAGCTTCTCTTCTGCAGGGGAATTTAGCAGGGACAGAAACAAATTCCCACAAAGTTGTTCTGTTTTGTTCTGCAGTAACATCAATCAGGGGCAGGGCTAGAACTGAGTGACCACACCTCAGACTCCATCAAACACCCAAGGTTATCAGGCCTCACCTCTCCCTGCTAGATAGAGGCAGAGTGCAGTGGCCTGGCTGAGCAGAAATATATTTCCTTGTGATTCAGGCAGGTGCAAACCCCTGGAGTATCTATTCACTACAGGCAACTGGGTCAAAGCCCTGCAAGACTATCAGTGACTGGGTGTGACAGAGGTGCAAGATGGGAAAGGAGGAATCAAACTTGCCAGACTGATCTATTTGCTGAGTGGGTCCTCCTGACTCCACAGAGCACTGGACCAAGCCATATCAGAGTAGTCACCAGACCCCTGCAATCCAGTTGCCAGAGACCTTTTAAACTCTCCAAACTGAGACAGGTGCTGACTAAGATAATTGATTTGGACCTTTTGAACTGAGGCAATTGCCCAAAGACTATTCAGGTGGTGCCCTGAGTGTGCTGTTGTAGGAAGGTTTGATTTTCCTTTTCCAATTATTGCCTGTGGGGGGCAGGGTGACTTAATTGCTGGTATTTCTCCACAGCTGAGACTTAAACCCAGAGTAACTGTTTCACTAGGGTTGAACAGAGACCAGCTGAAAATAAGACAGAACCACTTAGCCCCACCACACCAAACAGGTCCCCAGTTTCTCAGGCCATAGCACTGTATGGGTCCTTGATAAAGCTCCAGGGGAAAAAATCAAACGGTGTAAAACAATCATTGGGCGGAATCAGTGGAAAAACTCTGGTAACATGAATAACCAGAATAGAACAACCCCCTCAAGGAAAGAGATAGCAGATGTAACTGAAGATCCCATTCATAAACAGCTGGCCAAGATGTCAGAATTTGGATTGCAAACAAAATTAATAGAATGGAGGAAAATTTGGAATTAGAAATTAGAGGTGCAATTCAAAAGTTGGAATTAGAAATTCAAGGAGAAATTCAAAAGTTGTCTCAAGAATTTAACAAATTTAAAGACAAAACCACCAAAGATTTTGATGCACTGAAGCAAGAATTTGCAGCCCTCAAAGATCTGAAAAATACAGTAAAAGCCCTCAGTAACAGAGTGGAGCAAGCAGAAGAAAGGATTTCTGACATTGAAGACAAAGCCTTGAATGCTCACAAACTCTCAAAGAAGAAGAGAAATGAAGAGCAAAAATAGACCATTCTCTCAGAGAGCTCTGGGATAATTTGAAGAAGGCTAATATCCGCCTCATTGGAAGCCCTGAAAGTGATGAAGTGGCCTTGCAAGGCACAGAGGCCCTTCTCCATGAAAGTATGAAAGAGAATTTTCCAGACATGCCAAGAGATTCTGAAATTCAGATAGCAGACAGTTTCAGAACCCTAGCATGACTCAATCCAAATAAGACATCCCCCAGGCATATCATAATTAACTTCACTAAAGTTAATATGAAGGAGAAAACTCTGAAATCCATTACCTACAAAGGGAAGAATTTTGGAATGACTGCAGATCTCTCTGCTGAAGCTTTTCAAGCCAGAAGAGGGTGGTCATTGACTTTTAATCTCCTAAAGCAAAATAACTTTCAACCCCAGATCCTGTATCCAGCTAAACTGAGTTTCATTTATGATGGAGAAATTAAATACTTTAATGACATTCA
>CAUYPK010007238.1:0-35404 GCA_963574355.1 Loris lydekkerianus | reverse complement strand
TCCGAGCCATTTTCATGGCTGATGCCTTTAGCGAGCTGCAGGCTCCTCCACTCATGGGCACCATCGTCATGGCACAGGGACACCGTGACTGTGGGGAAGATTGGTTTCGACCCAAGCTTAACTATCGAGTGCCCACCCGAGACCACAAACTGACTGTGATTCTGTCTTGTGGTAGACCTACCATCCAAACAACAGCTTGGGAGGATTACATTTGGTTCCAGGCACCAGTGACGCTTAAAGGCTTCCATGAGTGAACAAAGGTGCTGCCTAAATCCTGGAAACACAATGGATGAATTATCTTTTTCCCTATGGCACTAAGTCACCCACTTCTTGCTTGGAGCAAGAGTTGCTTCCTGGTGAGAGAGGAGGGTTCTTCTCTTTTGGCTGTCTGCCTCCCCTTCTCAACTCCTGGTGGGCTGATGGTGTGTAACTGTAATAATCATTGTTGAACAACATCTCGGAATCAAAGGTTGATTTTCCCAGTCAGGGCTTGGTCAGGTATTTCTGTTAGAAGCTAGAAAGCAAAGACGGGTCCATTGATACACACTCCTATGGAGGTGGCCCTTTTCTGCTTTTTGCTATGCCCTTCAGAATTTTTAAGAGGGTCATAATGTAGGTGTGACTCATGAACTTATATATAAAATAAATAGATTCATATTAAAATAAATAAATAAAAAATAAAAACAAAGCCACATGAGGTTTGGATACAGTGGCTCATGCTTGTAATCCCAGCACTTTGAGAGGCCAAGGCAGGAGAATCACCTTAGGCCAGAGTTCAAGACTAGTGTGAGCAATATAGCACGACTTTGTCACTAAAAAAAAAAAAAAAAAAAAAAAAACAAATTAAAAATTAGCCAGGCACGGTGGTGCATGCCTGTAGTCCCAGCTACCCAGGAGGCTGAGGCAGGAGGATCACTTGAGCCTAGGAGTTGAAAGGCTGTGAGCTATGACCATGCCACTGTACTCCAGCCTGGATTACAGAGCAAAACCCTATCTCTGGAAACAATAAATAAATAATTGAATGCCACTTGGCAGCTCACACAGGGAAAGTCAGAGTTGTACAGTGAGGTGAAGGATATTGGAGTAGCGGAAAGATCACTGGTCTGAATTCTGGCTGGGCCATTTAAGTCATCTTGAACAAGTTACCATAGGCCCCAGTTTTCTCATCCACAGGTGAGGCTAATAATATCTCAAGAAGATACCTACACCACAAGCAGGATTATTACAGGATTAAATGAGAAAATTTGTTGCTTGTATGGTTATGTTTATTATCCCCAAAGGCTAAAAGTTTGGTTGGTAGATATAACGTCTCAACTTGATGTCTGGTTAAAATTTCACTGTTTATTATTATTATTATTTTAGACAGAGTCTCATTTTGCTGCCCTCCGTAGAGTGCTGTAGCATCACAGCTCACAGCAACCTCAAACTCTTGGGCTTAAGATAATCCTCTTGCCTCAGCCTCCTAGGTGGCTGGGACTTGAGGCACCTGCCACAACACCACGCTATGTTTTAGAGACAAGGTCTTGCTCTGGCTGAGGCTGGTCTCGAACCTGTGAGCTCAGGCAATCCACCCACCTCGACCTCCCAAGTGCTGAGAGTACAGGCATGAGCCACCGCGTCCAGGCAAATCTCACTGTTAATTATAAGCTAAGTCTCTTCAGGACTGTTGAAATGGGACGACTGAGACAGATCTCCAAGGCTCCTTCTATCTCTACCCTTTCAAGACTTCAACCAAGCTTCAGGTCCATCAGACTCAGCACCAGTTTGACCCTGCCCACCTCTGACTTCATCTCCCACGACTCTCCCTTCATTCACTGTGCTCCAGCTGCTCTGGCCTTTCAGTTCCTCCAGCAAAGAAGTTCAGGACTCGGGCAGCACCTGTGGCTCAGTGAGTAGGGCGCCAGCCCCATATACCGAGGGTGGTGGGTTCGAACCCGGCCCCGGCCAAACCGCAACAAAAAAATAGCCGGGCGTTGTGGCGGACGCCTGTAGTCCCAGCTACTCGGGAGGATGAGGCAAGAGAATCGCCTAAGCCCAGGAGTTGGAGGTTGCTGTGAGTTGTGACGCCACGGCAGTCTACCGAGCGTGATAAAGTGAGACTCTGTCTCTACAAAAAAAAAAAAAAAAAAAAGAAGTAGTAGTTGAGAACTCTTGCACTTGCTCTTCCTCCTGCATTTTTGCTTGTCCTTTTCATTTAGACCTCAGCTCATACGACACGCCTCAAAGAGCCTTTCCTTACATCTAAAGTAGCACCCACCGTCCCCATCCCTCCCCGTCACGTTACCCTATTCTATTTGCCTTATAGGGTAGTCTGAAATTATCTTGATTATTTGCCCAGATTGTTCATTCTTGGACCATAGATGGAGCTCAGCAAAAACCTGAATACACTGAATGCACAGAAGAATTAGTACGTCGCACGCTCAACCCCACCCCAGCGCCAAAGACCCCAGAAACAAAATGGGCAAAGCAATCCGGCTCGCTACAATGCCCCCGAAGCAGCCGTGTTGCCATGGCAGCGAGACGGCGCCCGGGAGACCGGAAGTGACGTGACTTCCGCTTCCACAACGACAGCACTTCCGGGTTGGAAGTGAGGCGGCGCCAGTTTCGGAAGGTAAGTTGAAAGGGCGCTTGTTAGCTGTTTCTGCTCTTTAAAATGCGCGGGTAAAGTCGAGCGGTGGGTGGCCGCTGTCGTTACCTTCCAGGAGTCTGTCTTCGCTGCCGCTCCGGGCCTCGCGTCGGGGGAATGAGGCCTGGGTCTGTGGGTAGGAGGACCCCGAATCCACAGCTGGCCGGTTCCTTCCCGCTCAGCTCCCACCCCCGCGCAGAGCAGGGTCTCTGCCGCGCCCCGAGGGCGGTGAGAGGGTCGGGGCCAGGCGGAGGCCGTGTGCTCCGACGCGGCTCCGTTTGCTGGGTGCGTGCGGAGCGCTGGGAGCCGTTTAGGAGCAAGGCGGGTGCGGGTCGGTGAGGGAAGATCCCCTATGCCCCAACTCGGGGCCCAGTTACGGAATTAGAGAGGCCCTCGTGAGAAAGTGACTTTTGTACTTATATTAGTTAAAGGGCAGAAAGGAGCTGCTTTTGCCCTGTGATGAAAAGGAACATGGTGTGTTCTAGGAACGGAAAGAAAGCAGGGTGTCTGAAACGGAGAGAAATGAGAGGTGGCCGGGTCCTCAAACTGCGGCCCGCGGGCCACATGAGGCGGTGTGATTGTATTTGTTCCCGTTTTGGTTTTTTACTTCAAAATAAGATATGTGCAGTGTGCATAGGAATTTGTTCATAGTTGTTTTTTTGAACTATAGTCCGGCCCTTCAACGGTCTGAGGAACAGTGAACTGGCCCCCTGTTTGAAAAGTTTGAGGACCTCTGGAGATGAAGAGTCTTGTGTGTCTGTAAGGATTTTGACATTTAACTTAAGAGTAAGGAGGGAACCATAAAAAGTTTTCATCAGGCAATGACTATGTATTTACAAGGTTGTAGGCGACTAGGGGAGGCGCTTAGATGATTTACAAGAAAGGATGTTGACAGGTAGAAGATTGTAGGAATTGTCTGCTTTGTTCACTGTTACTATCAAGTCCTGAAAGATGGTCATGAAAAGTGTCTGTTGACTTCAGTAGCTTGAAGGTCATAGACACTCTTAACTGGAGCAGTTAGAGTGAAGTGTTGGGTGAAAACTACAAAGATATGGGTTAAGAAGTGAGTGGAAGGTGAAGAAATAGATATATTGCTGCAGCTCCGCGCCTGTGGCTGAAGTGGCTGAGACACCAGCCACATACACCAGAGCTGGCGGGTTCGAATTTAGATGGAGCCTGCCAAACACCAATGACAGCTATAATCAAAAAGTAGCTGGGCATTGTGGCGGGCACCTGTAGTCCCAGCTGCTTGGGAGGCTGAGGCAAGAGAATTGCTTAAGCCCAGAAATTGGAGATTGCTGTGAGCTGTGATGCCACAGTACTCTATGCAGGGTGACAGCTTGAGGCTCTGTCTCAAAGAAAAAAAAAGAAGGAAAGAAAAGAAATATTGCTGCAAAGGGAAGGAAAGAGAATAGCTAGATGGGACTTCGCATTAGAGAATGGTTTCTTTTTTTTTTTTTTTAAGTCAGAAGGTAATAAAATGTGGACACCGTGTCTCACATCTGTAATCCGAGCACTACTCGAGGCCAATGGATTCCTTGAGGCCAGAAGCTCCAGATCAGCCTGGGCAGCATTGCAAGATCCCCAAACCCTCTGTCTACAAAACAAACAAACAAAAAAAGCCAGGCATGGTGGCTCATGCCTATAGTTCTAGCTTACTCAGGGTGCTAAGGTGGAAGGGTTTCTTGAGCCCAGGGATTCACAGTTGCAGTGAGCTATGACCATACCACTGCATTTCGGTTTGGATGACAGTAAGAGCCCATTTCTTGAAAGAAGAAGAGGAAATAAAAGACTGTTAGAATGTTGCTAGAAAGGAGAGGCTGGAAGAGAGATGGGGTATGCCATGGATCACAGTCTCCCTGAGAAAGCAGAAGGGGGTTGAGGATTAGCGCATGCATGAAGGAAGTGGCTTTTGAGAGGAGAAAGGACACTTCCTTTGTTGCAGCAAGAGGGAAAGAGGATGTGGCAGGTGCTGTCTTAGTTTTGAGGGGTAACATTTCTTGTCTAATGTGTATGAGAGTAAAATGTGCTTGGCATTCAGTCTTAAAAGACCAGCAATACAGAGAGATCTCCAGCATCTACTGTTAAATTACAAATGGAGATCAGAGTATACAGATGCTACCTGCTGTGTAAGAAGGGAGAAGAAATATGAATGGATTATTTCAATTTTTGTACCATATAAATATATTACTTTCTTAAAGATAAATAAAATCTACAATGTTGAAATCCAGAAGTAATACAGAGCAAAGAGAGGAATAAGACGTGTTTGGAAAATTGTTTTTGGCCATGTTTGGTAAAGTGCATCTCTGTTCTTGGTGCCCTATATGTAAGTATTAACATTAGCGACTTAGAAAATTAATTCCAATGTATTGCAGAATTTTCACTCTTTGTTGGATGCCAAATATATATGTATGTGTGTGTGTGTGTGTGTGTGTGTGTGTGTATTTTTTAATATGAAAGCATATTATTTAGGGAACAGGACAAACCCAGGGGATCAGAGAAAGCTCTCTTAAAGAAGTAATCTTTAAGCCAGGCTCTTCAGGATGGCAGGTGGCAGGAAGCAGGGAGTATGGGAAGGCAGTGGAGAATAGTCCAGGGAGAGCCTTGTGTGGCTGAAGCAGAGAGTTGGAAAGCTAAGGTCATAGATGAGGTGTGAGGGGGCAGACACCTGATGGTGCAGAGCACTGGTGTTCTCTATTGCTGCTCTTTCACATGTTGTAAAGTAGGCCAGACAGAGAATTAGTGAGCCTTCTGTGCATTTAGATTAATAGAAAAGTCATGATCATGACTACAGGCTTGTCATTTGTCATATAATTTCATTTTGCTATGATTTCTCCCAAGGCTATGTTTAAAATATAAAAACAAACCATTGTTGTCACATTTCCCTACAGGAATAAAATGGAAGGAGAATCGAGCAGATTTGAAATCCATACTCCAGTTTTTGACAAGAAAAAGAAAAAGAAGCATTGTGTACATAAGGAAAGACATGAGAAACATTCCCATGAAAGTTTCAGAGACTCCTCCCTGATAAGTGAACAGCCTCAAATAACTAAGAGTAAAAAGAAGAGAAAAGATTTCCAACTTCTGGTTTCTTCTCCTTTGAAAAAATCAAAACTCTGTGATGAGACTGAAAGGGCCACTTCTACACATAAAAAGAAGAAAAAGAAAAGAACTAGTGCTTTGGGGGTAGACAAGGAGACAGGTGTTACATGTGTCCATGTGGATAAAGAAAACATTGAGAACATGCCAAAGAATTCTAAAAAGGATGATGATGCCGTTGATGTTGGTAAGAACATGAAGCAAAAGTTGACAAAACAGCCGAAAGCAGACAAGCTGCATGTAGTTGCTAAGTCACATAAAAACGGATCAGAAGAACTGCACTATAAAGTTAGAAAGAAAAAGTCTAAAAATCGTCACAAGGAAGTTGCCTCCTGTATTGCCCTACAGGAAAGCCAGCATACAAGTGTTACCCTGCCCCAGATGGAATCTCATGAGCAGGAATCCTGGCCTTCTGTGAGCCAAGAAGGCAAAATTACAGAACAACCAATATCTGCTGATAAAAACAAGTCAAAGAAAAAAAAGAAAAAAAAGGCCAAATCCAGTAACCAGGAATTCAAGGCATCGGCCATGCCTAAGAATCTTGTGAGTGCACACTCTGCAGGATCACGAGTGGTCAGTGAGGTTGGCGCTGTGGAAGGCAGTGATGTCCTTACGGGGGTCCCGGAATCCAGTAGTGCAAAGAAAAAGGGTAAGAAAAGGAAGCACGCTTCTGTCAAAAGTGCCGTGGCATCCAGTGGTGAGTTTTCTGTGCTCAGTAGGAACTCTGAGAACTCTGACTCACTGGGAAGTGGCAGTGCCTTGATCAAAGGAAGGGTGAAGCCCAGGCCACAAAAGAAGAAAGCCCGGGCCTGTGCAGCAGACGGGCATGTGGAAGAGGTGTGCAGGTAATGTGGGGCACTATGCCAGCAGACGGGGGTGTCTTTTGTGTGTGGCCTCTGTATTTAGCATGTGTGTATTAAATGGCAGAAATCAAAAAGAGCCAGACATACACAATAAGGTACATGGTATTTTTTTTTTGGGGGGGGGGGGGGGTTTGAGACAGAGTCTCAAGCTGTCACCCTGGGTAGAGTGCCGTGGCATCATCATAGTTAACAGCAGCCTCCAACTCTTGGACTCAGGCAATCCTTTTGCCTCAGTTTTTCTATTTTTTAGCAGAGATGGGGTCTTACTCTTGCTAAGACTGGTTTCGAACTCTTGAGCTCAAGCATTCCACTTACTTTGGCCTCCCAGAGTGCTAGGATTACAGGCATGAACCACTGCACCCCACCAAGGTACATGTTTAACTGTGTAAACTTGGCAGCTAACTAATTTCTTCATGTATAAAGTAAGACATTAGATTTTCACTAAGACTACTCTAGCCCTGAAATTCTCTGAGTAAGTTTAAAAGCCATTCTAAGACCCCTAAATTACCTTTGTTTGTCTATGGACATACAGATAGAAGGAAGGATTAGAAATATAATATTTAGGCTCAGCGCCTGTAGCTCAGTGGTTAGGGTGCCAGCCACATACACCAGGGCTGGCAGGTTTGAACCCGGCCCAGGCCTGCTAAACAACAATGACAACTATAACAACAACAAATAGCTAAGAGTTGTGGCGGGCGCTTATAGACCCAGCTACTTTGGAGACTGAGGCAAGAGAATTGGTTAAGCCCAAGAGTTTGAGGTTGCTGGGAGCTGTGACTCCATGGCAGTCTACTGAGGGTGACATAGTGAAACTCTGTCTCAAAAAAAAAAGAAAAAAGAAGAAATACAATACTTAGAATTCTATAGAGCAGCAAAAAACTTGAATCAGGTTCTAGCTAACAAAAGAAATTTGGGGCTCGGTGCCTGTGGCTCAAGCAGCTAAGGCACCAGCCACATACACCTGAGCTGGCGGGTTCAAATACAGCCCTGGCCCGCCAAACAACAATAATGGCTGCACCCCAGAAAAAGCCAGGTGTTGTAACAGGTACCTGTAGTCCCAGCTACTTAGGAGGCTGAGGCAGGAGAATCACTTGAGCCCCAGAGTTGGAGTTTGCTGTGAGCTATGATGCCATAGCACTCTATCCAGGGTGACAGCTTGAGGCTCTGTCTCAAAAAAACCCAAGAAATTTGAACAGCTTTATTTGTATAAATATTATTTAAGTGTAACTGTATGGTGAATAAATATAAAGTTTTTTTTTTTGTTTGTTTTGTTTTTTCTTGAGGCAAAGTATTTACTCTGTCGCCCTGGGTAAAGTGCTGTGGTGTCTTAGCTCAGAGCAACCTCAAACTCTGCTTCCTGAGTAGCTGGGACTATAGGTGCCTGCCACTATGCCTGGTTATTTTTTGTTTTTGGTAGAAACTGGGTCTCACTCTTGCTAAGGCTTGTCTCAAACTCCAGAGCTCAAGGAATCCTACCAGAGTGACCATAAGCCACTGTGCCCTGCTTTTTTTTTTTTTTAAAGAGAGAGAGTCTTGCTCTGTTGTCCAGGCTAGAGTGCAGTGGCACAATCATAACTCACTATAACCTCAAACTTCTGGGCTCTAGTGATCCTCCCAGGTAAATGCCATCATGCTCAGCTAATTTGTTTATTTTGTTGAGATGGGGTATCATGACATTGTCTAGGCTGGTCTCAATCCTCCTGCCTCGGCCTCCCAAAGTGCTAGGATTACAGGCATTGGCCACCATGCCTGGCTCATTTTTTTTTTTTAATCACTTTTATCTCATGTCTTGGGGCTTAGGACATATTTTCTCCCCATTTTCACTCAGTAGCTTTTTTACATTCATTAAGTTGTCTTGGCTTAAAATGGTTTCTTTCTTTGATTTTTTTTTTTTTTTGTAGAGACTCTCACTTTTTTTGTAGAGACTCTGTCTCACTTTGTTGCCCTCAGAAGAGTGCTATGGCGTCACAGCTCACAGCAACCTCCAACTCTTGGACTTGAGCGATTCTCTTGCCTCAGCCTCCCAAGTAGCTGGGACCACAGGTGCCCACCACAACGCCCGGCTATTTTTTTGTCGCAGTTTGGCTGGGGTCGGGTTTGAACCTGCCACCCTCGGTACATGAGGCCGGCGCCCCACCCTGAGCCCCAGGCGCCGCCCTTGAAAGTTTCATATAGAAGTGAATGTGACCAGGCCCCACGTTACGTGGCATTGATAACAGCTGTGGCCTATCATCTTCTGTGCCATCCATAACATTTGCAGAACGTTTGTCCTGGGTCAGGAGTATTCTGGGACGCCAGTGCTCAACTTTCATTGAGCTGTGCGTCCTCTGATAGCTGTTGGTCCTTTTCCTAGAAAAATTCATGCAGTTTTTCCAGTAGCCAGGCTGAGAGCTTAGCTGATATGTTTGTACGCACTTAAGAGGAGGTGTAGACATCTGGCAGAGAGTTTGGGGATGAATTAGTGGTAGATACATAGAAAACTAAGCAAAGGAAAAAATGAGAACATCAACTGTAGCAAAACAGCTGTAACTATGTAGACCCTGAATGTTGATTTAATTAACTAGTAGCCATTAGCCAATGAAACTTAACTCACTGGAAGGGTCAGGAAAAGAACTGTCTGAGTCTTGGCAGAGATGAAAACGAGCTCAGCTTATTACTTTTTGTTAAACAAACAAAAAAATCAAGCAATATTAGTATAAGCAAATAATAACTGGTAAAAATAGGATTTAGGGTTTCACCTGCACCTTCTAGGCTGCCTCTGCAGTATATCCAAGTAAAGTATTTGGAAATCATGGACTGAATCAAGTCTAAGATCCCATCTAGTTTAACACTCCAGTAGCCTAAATGACCCATTTAGGCTACTAAACATTAACCAAAGTTAGTAGGTCAAGTGACATGTTAATGTTTCCTCCTTAGGCTAGAACCTACAAATGAAGAAGAAAACAATTTAGAGTCAGCTAAAGATTCTGAAACAAAACATTCATCTGAAGATTGGAGGGACGCAAGTGATTCAGATGTGGATTTGGATTCTGCCGTGAAGCAGCTCCAAGAATTCATTCCTAACATACAGGAAAGGGCTGCCACTACGATTAAACGGATGTATCGGGATGACTTGGGGCGATTTAAAGAATTTAAAGCACAAGGTGAGCTTGCGAAGTCCTACTATCTCTTGAACTTTCCTGTATGCAGAGCTAGCACCTGGCTTTCTCTGTGAGTGATTCCAGTTTATAGATTTACAAAAGCATCCTTCAGCTGCCAGAATTGCTGTCCGAGTTGTAAAGTTAGCAAAGTGAAGGGCACTGTCTTTCCTCTTCTTGCCCTCTTCTGGTAGAGGAGGTGAGGAAGAATGGGGCAGAAAGGACCTGATAATCCCCAGACTAGAAAATCAATCCTGGAAGAAGAGAAGGAACAAGAAGGATGTAAAAGTTAAATCAAATTAAAATTGTCATCTTTAATGAGGTATGTTTTCTTTCCCCACAGTAGTAATAATTTGTGGGTGAGCTGGTTGTAGCGGCCTTGGTCGTCGTCTTTTATTTATTTATTTTTTTTGCAGTCGTCATTGTCATTTGGCGGACCTGGGATTCGAACCCACCAGCTCAGGTGTATGTGGCTGGCATCTTAGCCGCTTGAGCCATAGGTACTGAGCCGGCCTTGGTCTTCTTGATTTCGGTGTTATAAGAACCTCCCAGAAAGCTTAGTGGATTAAGAATAAACTATGAACTGGAGGCTCTGTACTACATGACTGTTTATTATCTCCTGTGAGAGCCCCAGTACTGCTGGTCATTTACAAAAGTAAAAAGAGGGGTCTTAGTTCATGGAATTAATCAGACTGAAGAGATTAGTTTAGAAAATAGACAGATTGAGCAAAAACAAACATCACACACACACAATTATACACCAGTATATAATTCTATTTTTTGGTAGGTTGTGTTAAAATTTTATGGTGTGTATTTTGTAAAAGATACTTTTAAAATAAACCTAAGAGCAGAAACATATACTAAACAGCACAGTCACTATGTGATGCAACTTGTGTGCTTTTTGTCACGAAGAGGAAAAGAATGTAGTGTGCACTGACATTTGTCACCCCCACCCCACGCCTTGCACAGGAAATGTCTCCCTGCCTCGACCCCTCTGGTTGGAGTCCCACCCCGAGGAGTCATACTGCAGGAGCAAGTAAAGCGGGGCTTCTTTTAAACTTTCATTTCAATGCTGTTTGAAATTTTTATGAATAAATGTTACTCATTAGTATTTAAAAGAAAACTATTTTAAAAAGAGATTAATGAAGCAGAGGTCCCTTTGGAATAGGATGACTAGGACAGAGATCAGGAATGGAAATGTGGTTTGGGCTGAACCTTTCCTCAGAAGGGAAAGGCCAAGTCTGAAAGTGGGTGGAGAGAGCCAGCGGATGCCAGGGGCTGGGGCAGGGGCTGTTGCCTTTAGGGACAGGGCAATGACTGGTCATCCTAGGCGGAGAGAGCCAGCAAATGCCAGGGGCTGGGGCAGGGGCTGCTGCCTGCAGGGCATGGGATCATCCTGGGAACCCAGCAGGAGGTTGCTGTTGTTGTTGATGTGCATATTTTCTCTCCCCTCTCCCTTCCCCTCCCCCCCCTTAGGTGTCACTATTAAATTTGGCAAGTTTTCTGTCAAGGAAAATAAGCAGTTAGAGAAAAACGTGCAAGAATTTCTGGCCCTGACAGGAATTGAGAGTGCAGATAAGCTGCTCTACACATACAGATACCCAGAGGAAAAATCTACGATCACTGACTTAAAAAGGAAATACTCATTTAGATTGCACATTGGTAAGTTTAGAAATATTCACCCTTTGACTATCCAGAGCCTTCCAGCCTTAAATAGGAGGACACATGTTCAGTGTTTGGCGCAGCGCCTGCCCACCCCTGCTGCCCATCCTTGCTGTCAGCTACACCATTGGGGTCCTGCCTCCCAAGTATACCTCTTTTACAGACTTTGTGAAAAATTAAATAATCAGCTTCTATCTTTCCTACCTGGCAATAATTACAGTTTTGGTTTCTCTTCCTGATCTTTATTTTTTGTGTTTGCTGCACAGAGCTGGTCCTTATGTACTCCTGGTCCCCAGGGCTTGCAGGTGTAGCTGTTTGTGTGCTCTGTGGCTGGAACCCTCCTGCTGGAAGTGCTGCTTGGGAGTTAGAAGGTGTGAAGGAATGTGGGAGCAGAGAGAAAATACCTCTTGAATTTAAAGAGGTTCATTTCTTAGGTGTTCTCCTGAACATACAAAGGAAAACAAGATAGCGAGCCCCTGTGGAGGGATTACTTCATTCTTTGTTTTTTTTTTTGAGACAGACTCTCACTCTATCACCAGGCTAAAGTGCTATGGCATCATAGCTCACAGCAACCTCACACTCCTGGGCTTAAGTGATCCTCCTGCCTCGGCCTCCTCAGTAGCTAGGACTATAGGCATTCACTACAAAGGCCAGCTAATGTTTAGCAGAGACAAGGTCTCGCTCTTGCTCAGGCTGGTTTCGAACCCCTGAGCTCAAAGGAAGCTCCCATGTTGGCCTTCCAGAGTCCTGGGATCACAGGCATGAGCCACTGAGTCCAGCTAGGATTATTTCTTCTTTAGAATGGGAAAGTGAGAAGAGCTTTTTAGAAAGATTTTTGTTTCTCTTATGAGTAACTTTAGCCTGTGTCTCCACCTTAGTACTCTGTTCCTCTTAATTCAAGTTATTCTAAACTGAGTAGACTAGACTCTGGAGCCATAGGTCCTAAGTGTAATCTTTTGAAGATCTCCAAGGAAACTGATGATGGCAAACCTATCCTCTCCAAGACAGCTTTCTACAGGACACATGAATTCCCAGCCGTAACCTGGGGGTTAGGACAGTGTTGTTTAAAAGGGCTGTTCTGGGGCTCTTATAATTGTGACTCATTTGATGCCAGCTCTGTGGCCCCTCTGACTGCCTGTCTTCTGACTTTAGGTAAGGACATCGCCCGACCCTGGAAACTCATATACTACAGAGCAAAGAAGATGTTTGATGTCAATAATTACAAAGGCAGGTAAGAAAGGAGTTTTAGCAGCTTGAGACGGAATATTCCTCTTGTCTTTGCCAACACTATAAATCAAAATATCCTACAGCAATAGACTGGAAGTGAAGATTTTTATTGTGTGAAGCTGATTGTGTATTTGTTGTCAGATGTTTTGTCTTCAAGGCCTGTGTCTTTCCCAAACCTTTTCTGATCTTCTCCCCAAATCCTCAGCTTTCCCTCTACTTTTGCTTTAGCTCCCCACACACTCTGCCTTTCCTACTATCATTCGTGTTGTCCCTGCTCTCTACTATATTGTAAGCTCCTGCTGAATCCACACGTTTCTCCTTGACAAGATGTTCCTTCGGCACTTAGGACAGGCTTTTTTTTAAGGTGGAGTCTCACTCTGTCACCCTGGGTAGAGTGGGCCTCCAACTCCTGGGCTTGAGCAATCCTCTTGCCTCAGCCTCCTGAGTAGCTGAAACCCCTGTGCCCACCATGACACCGGCTAGTTTTTTAGAGACGGGGTCTCACTCTTGCTCAGGTGATCTCCTGAGCTCAGGCAGTCCACCCACTTTGGCCTCCCAGAGTGCTAGGATTATAGGTGTGGGCCGCCACGCCCAGCCAATTTAGCATAATTCTTTTGAGTTTTCAGTAGGTATTTGAAGGTGGACATAAACACCAGTATTACACCATGTAAGTGCTATTCAGTTGGGGCAACCTAGAGTGCTTCCTGAGGTTATTGGCATTTTTTTTCTCCCTTGGTTCCAAATAACATGTCTAATTATAATTTGTGTCCAACATTCCAAGTTAAAAAAAAAAAACAGACATAGAGCAAATGTGGGCTATGGGTGAGCACTCTGCCCAAGGGCAGAAGTGTCAGCAGGAAGTTGTCATCTCTACCTGTCTGTGTGACTCCATGCAAAATAGTAACACCTACTCAATGCATTTTACATTGAACTGAGGGACCCCAAGAGGCCAGCACCATCTTTCCTTCCTCACAGAGAGACAAGGGTGTGGCCCTTCCCAACAATCTTCACAGGCCTTTATTGAAATCTCAGGCATGAAGGCCGGGTGTGGTGGCCCACACCTGGAATCCTAGCACTCTGGGAGGCCAAGGAGGGTGGATTGCCTGAGCTCAGGAGTTAAAGACCAGCCTGAGTCAGAGTGAGACCCCTTCTCTAAAAATATTTGGGCGTTGTGGTGGGCACCTGTAGTCCCAAATACTTGAGAGGCTGAGGCAAGATCATTTGAGCCCAAAGAGTTTGAGATTGCTATCAGCTGTGATGCCCTGGCACTCTACTCGGGGACCAAGTGAGACTCTGTCTCAAAAAAAAAAAAAAAAGAAAGAAAAATCTTAGGTGTGAAAAAATAGCATAGTGGCAAGCTTCAAAGAGAGAGTCCAGGTTGAAAAATGGGGAGGTTTTCTTTAACTGCATGATTGGGCCGTAGCACACTCTATTTACTGTACTTCTGTCTGGTCTCTTCACTGCTGAGTATGACTCAGGGCTGGGACTAGTGAGCCTTGTTTTCAGCACTCAGGGCCAGCAGGGACGCTTGGCTTTCCCGGACGACTCTGTCCCTAGAGCAGCACTTTGAACCCTGCAGCCTCTCCTACATCTACCTGCTCCCCTGTGTGATTGTAGAACAAGACATACATGTTACCTCAACTTCTGACATTGATATGATCTTGGTTTCTGTTATAAAATTTTACAAAAAGAAATCAATTTCTAAGATCAAGGTAGATTCAGTTGATTAAAAATAAAGAAAATGGAAAAGAAATCAGTCCTAGGTGAGGAAAGTTCATACACACAGGCTGAGACTGTCTTGTCCTTTTTTGCCAAACCCTGAGGTTAGACAGTTATGAACAGAACTTAAAAAAAAAAAAAAATACTAAAGGTACATTCGCATTTGGCAATATAAGGGCGGCAGCTGAGGTTACATACTTTTCTGCCTGTGACATATGTAGGGGAATGAAATTTTTATAGTAATAAAAGTCTGTCATTCTACTCATAAAAACTTCACTAGTTTGTGCTGCTTTCTTCATGTTGTGGTGATCATTTGCCTTTGGAATACTTTTCTAGCTTAAAGAGTTCTTGACTGAATAAAACGTACAAGACCAGAAGCAAAAAGAATTGCCAGGCTCTGAGGAGCTGTGGGACTCAGTGCGCCTGGCCCCGTTTTGGTGTGCTTTGTTTCTCCCTTCCTCTTTTCTTTTGTTTCAAGGGTGTATTTAAGTGTTTTTTAATCTCAGGAAGACTGATTGCCTTGAGAGGAAAAGCACTAGGAAGTATTCCCTTTCAATACCCGTGATTTTTTTTTTTTTTTTTTTTGGAGACAGAGTCTCACTTTTTCGCCCTCAGTAGAGTGCTGTGGTGTCACAGCTCACAGCAACCTCCAGCTCTTGGGCTTGAGTGATTCTCTGGCCTTGGCTTCCTAAGTAGCTGGGACTACAGGCACTTGCCACAGTGCCCTCTATTTTTTTGTTGCGGTTGTCATTGTTGTTTTAGCTGGCCTGGGCCAGGTTTGAACCCGCCAGCCTCATGTATGTGGCCGGTGCTCTACCCACTGAACTACAGGCTCCGCCATATACCCATGATTCTTAATAGTGAAGAATAACAGGTCTTCTGTTTACTATACTCTGCGTTTACAGATAAATTTATGAGAGAAGATGTTACTGTCCTGAACAAGTTATAGATCGCTATCATCACAGCTTGTTCATATCTTACCAGTGTTTCTTTTGTTGTTGCCTTAGTAATAACATGAACGACCTTTCTGCATTGAGGTTTAAGAATCTTAGGATATTATAAAGATTGCTCTTTACTTAAATTATTTAAGGTGTTTAATCTCAATATTTTTGTAATATAATAGTGTGGGGTTTTTTTTTTGGCTGGTCACCGTGGCTTATGCTTGTAATCCTAGCACTCTGGGAGGCCAAGGCCTGTGGATCCACTTGAGCTCACAAGTTTGAGACCAGCCTGAGCAAGAGCCACACTCTGTATCTACTAAAAATAGAAAAACTAGCCAGGTGTTGTGGCGGCACCTGTAGTCTCAGCTATTCGGAGGTTGAGGCAAGAGGATCTCTTGAGCTCAGGAGTCTGAGATTGCTGGGAGCTATGACACCACAACACTTTAACCTGGGCAACAGAGTGAGACTCTGCCTAAAAATAAAAAAATGGTGTGTTTTTAGTACTTTAATATATTTGTTTTTATATGGGATTAATGTGCTTTAAATGCTTTAAATAGTTACATGTGTATATTAAGCTGTTTGTTGCACATGTACTGAATGTTTTCTGTCTGTCAAGCATTATCAGTGCCGTAGTGTACAAACCAACAATGTCTGTGCCCTTATCCGATTTTCTTCTGGAGCTGTGACTACCAGCTATGACACTGGTGGCTGCTGAACACTTGAAGCATGATTAGTCCAGACTGAGATGTGCTGTAAAAGTAGAGCACACCCTGGGCTTTGCAGGCTTGGCATGAAAAACAGGATGTAGAGTCTCTCTCTTTTTTTTTTCTTCTTTGAGACAGAGTCTCAGATTGTCGCCTCTGGTAGAGTGTGTGGCATCACAGCTCATAGCAACCTCAGACTCCTGGGCTCAAATCATTCTCTTACCTCAGCCTCCCCAGTAGCTGGGCCTACAGGGGCCCAACACAACACCCAGCTATTTTTAGAGACAGGGTCTTGCTCTAGCTCAGGCTGGTCTTGAACTCATGAGCTCAGGCAGTCCGCCCACCTCAGCCTCTCAGAGTGCTGGGATTACAGGTATGAGCCACCTCTCCAGGCCTTAGAATATCTCTTTAACATTTTGTGATACAAATGATATGTTATCATGAGAGCATTTTTAACATATTGGATTGAATGAAATATAGTCTTAAAATTAATTTCATTCAAACTAGATTAGAATGAATATTCCTATGACTACTGGGAAATTTGAAATCTACATATGGCTTGTGTTAGTTTCTTTGGGAGTGCTGATGGTGTAGAGAAGGCATTATGAACAAGAGAGCTTGTACATGTATAACAGCAGGTTGTTCCCATGGCCGAAGGAGAGGCACAGTGAGGCACAGCGTTCTGTAGGAGTGATCAACGGAACCATCGGCTAAGGCTGCCAGGGAAGCACTCCTCGTCCGGGTGGCAGGAAGAAGGCCATTTCTGTTGCTCATACAGAGGTTCTGGAGTGAGGAGGGGCTGGGAATTGTCTGCTCCCACTGCTGTGTGACTGAGCCAGACCTCTGGCCTGGGCCTGCAGTGATTGGCTGATAGGATGGCCCATGTTGAGACTTAGACAGGAAATGACGAGAGTTCTGGTCACTGGTAGGCCTGTTGCTGGAATGGGGTTTCCTGACCACCCACCCCGTTGAGCTTTTCCCACCTGTAGCGCACTGTGGTGAGAATACCTCTTTTACTCTCGTAGTTCAAACTCAGAAAACGTTTCTCCTTTCTCTTAGATATAGTGAAGCAGACACCAAGAAGTTAAAGATGTACCATTCTCTCCATGGAAATGACTGGAAAAAGATTGGAGAGATGGTGGCCCGAAGTAGCCTCTCTGTGGCCCTGAAGTTCTCCCAGATCAACACTGGTAAGCAGTAGTCCCTAGTGCCCTCCTGAGAGAGAAGTGAGCCCCGACAGGACTGGTTTAGCTCATGACTTGCCCAGTGAACCAGGAATCACTGTAGCCTGTCTTCAGAGAAAGCTATTGTTTGCTTAAGCCATTCTCTGCACTACTTCATTTTGTTTCCTCATGCGTATTTGGTGAAACCAGGCAACCTTTATTTGCAAGACTAATTTTTACCACAGTTCAGTAACTTCTGAACTTCGGTAACTTTCAGTGCAAATGTACCTGCCAAGTGGACCAGTACCCAAAGAAACTGGTTTGGGGACAGCCTGGGTGAGGGCAGTCACTTTTCCACTGTGTCAGGGAGGCTATGGGAGGGAGGTGTGGAGTTCACTTGGCCTGTCAAGAGGCAGCTTTTCCTAAACCCAGTGTGGGCTGACCTCCAGTCTCTTTTTCTTCTCTTTCCCCCCAAATTTCCTTGGTTGTAATCTTCACATCCAAACATCTGAAGTCACTTTAATATGACAGTCTTGGTGGGGCATGATGGCTGATGCCTGTAATCCTAGCACTCTGGGAGACAGAGACAGGAGGATCCCTCGAACTCAGGAGTTCAAGACCATGCTGAGCAAGAGTGAGACCCTGTCTCTACTGAAAGTAGAAAAACTGTCCGGCATTGTGGTGGGCACCTGTAGTCCCAGCTACTCAGGTGGCTGAGGTAGCACAATCACTTGAGGCTAAGAGTTTGCTTGTGAGCTCTGATCACACTATTGATTACACTCCAGTTTGGGCAACAGAATGAAACTCTGTCTCAAAAACAAACAAACAAACAAAAAAAAAACAAGATGTTGAGGTTGCTGTTTAGCATGGGGGCTCACATACTCTGGCCACACACAGAATGCCTTGGGGCCAGTTCTTCTAGTTTCCAAGTAAAACAAAAATCTGGAATTTTTATTCTTTTTTAATTTTGTGAACTCTTATCCTTTGTGTTTCTTGGAAATCTCTTAATTTTTAAATATTCATCCAAGTTGTTACTGAGATAAACCAGAGATGCCACAGGCTTCCAGTCAGAGGCGTTTTTCTTCCTTAGCATGATTGCACGTGTGTCTAGTGGGGAGGGTGACACACAGGTGCTTTCGACACCCCGCACAGACGAGTGGTTTCAGAACCACCTGAGTGCCTCCGTCATCAGGCATTGCACTGCTGTTGCTGTGGCTGCTCTCTTGACACTAGCAATTCCTGGTGGAGAGATATGTCCATAACTTAGAAGCCATTTGATTTTTTTTTTTTCTCCCATTAAATAAATGTTTGCTAAAAATGTTTGAGAACCTCACAGTTTCAAACAGGAGACATTAGTCTCTGAAACAGGCAGAAGAACTTTTTTGAAGTTTAAAAAAAGCTTTGCTTTAAGAAAGGATTTACTGGCTGGACACAGTAGCTCGTGCCTGTAATCCTAGCACTTTGAGAGGCCACGGCAGGAAAATTGCTTGCAGCCACAAGTTCAAGACCACTCTGGGCCCCATAGCCAGACCTCATCTCAATCGGTCCATCAATCAGTCAACACATAAGTAAACAAATGAATGAAATTTATTATTTAATAATTTCTGGCCTTGGTTCTTAAAAGGAATCCTTGACCACTTTAGTAATTAAATTTTAATTTGCATGTATTTGTATTTTATTGTTTTGTTTGTGTAATTGAGATGTTGGTCATTGTCTTGGGAGAACTGATTTATCATTTTTTTTTTAATATTGTGTTTGAAAACAAATAGATTAGCAACTACAAGACCATCCTTTTATATCTATAGAAAGAAACCACGGTGCTTGGAGTAAGAAAGAAACCCAGAAACTAATTAAGGCTGTTGAAGAAGTGATTCTAAAGAAAATGTCTCACCAGGAGTGGGATGAGGTTGATTCCAGACTTCAAGAAAACCCTGAAGATCGCCTGTCAGTTGTTCGGGAGAAGCTTTACAGGGGCATATCTTGGGTAGAAGTAGAAGCTAAAGTGGAAACCAGAAATTGGATGCAGTGTAAAAGTAAGTGGTAAGTTATATTCTCTGTCTCTCCACCCCCACCCCTTTCTCCAGTTTCTATAGAAGGGGCAGAGGGGTGAGTGACCGAGACCATCTGTGCACCTGCCATGTGGCCACGTTCACATCAAGAACCATCATGTCCAGTCCATGGCCCCAGCTGCCTCAGTGTCCCGCTCTGATTTAAATTAGCCTTTAACAAGTAGCCTTGGCTCACTGAGAAGTATACGGCTTCCTTATAAAGAACTTGAATTTTCTTTTTTTTTTGAGACAGTCTTCACTATGTCACCCTTGGTAGAGTGCCGTGGGCGGCACTCACAGCAACTTCAAACTCCTGAGCTCAAGTGATTCTCTTGCCTCAGCCTCCCAAGTAGCTGGGACTACAGGCACCCAGCACAAACTTTTTTTTTCTTTGGTTGTAGTTGTCATTGTTGTCTGGCAGGCCCAGGCTGGATTCAAACACACCAGTTCTGGTGTTTGTAGCTCTGGCACCCTAGCTACTGAGCTGCCAGCACCAAGTCAAGAACTTGGATTTTATTAATATAAATACTGAATATTGACTTCTGATTTCTTTACTCATCTCTTTCTAAGTTTTTAGTAAAAGAAGATAATTATCTGTTTGCAGTGCTAAAATACGAAGTGAATGTTCAGAAGACACGTCACAGCATGGTGATCAGTACCAACTCTACCTCTCTTTATTTTACTCTCAAGTTCAGCAGTTCCTCCGTCTCCATCTGAAGTGAGGCCCTCATGTTCTTAGCTGCACCCTGATCTTGCTGCACATTGCCGGATGTAGCTTTTCCAAGTCCTAGAGGGTTGCAATGTGACCCTTGAACCTGCACCTTGTGCACGAAGCACAGCCAGCGACCCTTGAATGCCACACAGAAATGAAACCAGAGTGGGCACATTTTGTGTTAAAAGCACACTTCTGAGTTACACTGTTTATGTACCTCATGGTTCTGCTGTAGGGACATAAGAATACACTCAGAGAAATCAGACAGATTTGGGAAAGGTATCATATGGAGAAACTGGAGCTCTTCCTACTCCTGTATTTTAAGCTTAAGAAAAGGGAAGACAAAGTTGTAAGCCTCAATTGGAAGATAATACATCAATGTTAAGAAAGGGAAATGATTATGATTAAGGGTGGTCCTGTTTCAGAATCAACATTGTTAAGATAACATTACAAGATTTCTCTTTTAGGCTGGATGCAGTGGCTCACACCTGTAATTCTAGCACTTTGGGAGGCCAAGGCAGGTGGATTGCTTGAGCTCTTGAGTTCAAGACCAGCTTGAGTAAGACTGAGACCCTACCCCTACTAAACATAGAAAAACTAGCTAGACATCATAGCAGGCACCTGTAGTACCAGCTGCTCAGGAGATTGAGGCAGGAGGATCTCCTGAGCCCACGAGTTTGAGATTGCTGTGAGTTAACAGTGATGCCATGGCACTCTACCCACGGCACAGAGTGAGACCCTTGTCTCTCTTCTTCATGAAAATTTCATAATATGTGTAAGTAGAACTCTTTGTATTCATCATCCCGTTTGAGTAATCACCAATTTTCTATCATTTTATTTATCTTTTTCTACTTTTTGAAAAAATAGGTGTATTTTTCATGGTGTAAAATGTTAGCAATGATGAGAAGTTAGTAGTTGGTTCTGAATGAAGGCAGTTTAGATGATAAAAATCAGGAAATTTTAGAGGGAACTTTACCCCTGAAAGTAAACTAAATTTTTCTTTCTTTTAATACAGGACAGAAATTCTAACCAAGAGGATGACTAATGGCCGGAACATATACCGAGGAGTTAATGGCCTACGGGCCAAAATTAATCTTATTGAAAGGTATAGGAATAGAAATTGATGCTATTTTAATTGTTTTCTCTCTAGCCAAAGAGTAGTTATTAATGCAGCAGACTCTGTAGTGAGATTGCCAGGATTCAAATCCCTGTTCCAGGACTTTCTACATGTATTACGGAGGGCATATGACCTACCATTCTAAATCTTAGTTTATTAATCTTACAAGAGGATGATAATAGTACCTACTTCTTAGTGTTGTCAGGACATTAAAATGAAATAATGTGCATAAAAACGTAGTATGTACTCAATAATATAGTCAACTTGGTCTTTGCAGCTTTTCATGTGGATATAATTCAGACAGAACCCTCCTGCTCTCCGGCAGAGTTTGCTGTTATTAACATTGCATGGTCTTTGGGTTTGCCCTTGAGTCTCTGGCCCCTACACTGTCCTCCCTGAAGTGTTTGGAGTGGTAAGAGAAAGGGGGAGAGAGGCCCGTTTTATGAAGCCTGTAAGATTAGCAAGCCTGGCAAAAACCTTCTGGATTCGGCCATTCTGTCCAACTTTGTTCTCTCCCTGCTCTCTGGTATGAACCCTGCTCCAAGTTCACTGGTGTGCTTCTCTATTCTCTATACTGGTCTGGCTGGTTTTGCCTCCACCTCTTCTTCCTCTTCTAGAGAGACAGCATAGACTAGCAGGTCCAGGCAGGGCACCTTGAGTCAGGCAAACCTGGGTTCCAGGGTTGGCACCGCTGGTCAGCCATGAAATCTTGAGCACCACTTCTTTGTCTATTGAATGGGGCTAATCCTCCCCAGATCATCAGTTGGTAGTACAGGTTACAGTACAGGAATTTGTTCTCATAAAGGTCATAGCATGCTGTCACATAGTAAGTCATGAGCATGGCTGCGTCTGTGTTGGTGAAGTTGTGTTTTTTAGTATGAGAAAGCTACATGGTTTGGTGGGAGACACAAAGGGCTCAGAAGGAGGAGAGATGTCTTTTCAGCCCATCTCTGTAGCTCAGTTACTTTGGAATAACCTTGGGCTAGGATAGATGATCTCACCGGGTGGGTGTAATGAGGGAGCTGGAGTAGAGGTGAAAGCCCTGGAACCTTCTAGCTCTTAATATTCCATGGGTCCATGAAGATGTCCATCATGCTAATCTTTGCTTGAAAATTTACCTTTTTTATTTTCTCATAGGTTATATGAAGAAGATGTGGAGGATGCTAATGAAATAGACTGGGAAGATCTTGCCAGTGCCATAGGGTAAGACCATTTGTTTAACTTTAAGTTAATTAAAGGGAAAGGTGGCTTTTAAGAAATGACTGCCTGGCAGATTTTAAAGAAACAAGACTGAAATTGATGCTGCCTGTGGAATTTTATGTAAGTGGTGATTAAAATTTCTCGTGTTTGCTAGAGAACCAATTTGGCATCATACAGAGTAAAAACTGAGTTTTCGGAGCAAATTATAATAATAAAGGCTCTGAGCTGCTAAGTAGATAAGGTTTTCCTGGCATCACATAGATCAGTAATTAGGTATGTTTTCACTTTTTTTTTTGGAGTGTGTCAGGTAGATCATCACACCTCAAGTGTTTTGTGATACAGATTTTAGGTAGAGGCAGTTTCCATAGTGCACGGTGGTCACATTGACCTCACAAATTTCAGGGAGAGCGTAAAGCATAACACCTACAGCCCAGCCCCCTGCCCTCCTATCTCAGCTCTCTAGTGGGAGAGTGATCATGATGGGGAAGTATTACTGTATAGTCAGATTGGCACTGACAGGCAGCAGCAGTGAGACGGTAGATACTCTGGTTTAGCAACAAGGGAATGAACAATCCCAGCCACCTACATTCCACCAAGTCTAATTGTTGGACAGAATTACTTTTCATCTACCAAAAACAAGCACCTGTATGCCAGGCATTTTTCCAGGTTCTAGGAATACCACATTGAAAAAAAACAGATTCCCTGCCTGGTGGAGCTTTCATTCTATTGATATAAACGCACATTTTTAACCAAAAACCCACAACAAACAATATTGACAATACTGATGGCAAACTAACAATAATTACTTGTTGACCAGTCAGAAGGGAGTGGATTCCTTATTCATAAGGACTCTGGGAACCCACATTAGTCATAATGGGACGAGCCTGTAAGCAAGTGAACTAATTTCATTCAACATAGTTACTACAGAGAAAATAGAGCCATTTGCTGTGGCACACTCATATAATCCTAGTACTCTGGGAGGCTAACGTGGGCAGATTGCTTGAGCTTAGGAGTTCAAGACCAGCCCGAGCAATAGTGAGACCTTATCTCTACTAAAAAAAAATAAAAAGAAAAAAAAGTTAGCCAGGTCTCATTGTGGGCGCCTATAGTCCCAGCTACTTGGGAAGCCGAGGCATGAGGATCACTTGAGCCCAAGAGTTTGAGGTTGCTGTAAGATATGATGTTATAGCACTCAACCTCAGGGCAACAAAGTGAGACTCTGTCTCAAATAATAAAAATAATAATAATAATAAAAATAAGGTGGAAGAGATTTGAGGGCTGGAGGCAATCAGAGAGAGTGATGGGATGACTTCCTGAAGCAGTAGCAAGGTAGCTTGGATAAAATTCAGGAGTCTTCTGTGGGCAGAGAGTAGTGATTGCACAAGCTGGATAGGCACCAGCTGGGCACATCAAGGGACTGACCAGTGTCCAGGTGGCTGGAGGGCAGTAAGTAAGAAGGTGATGTTGGTGGTTTCGCTGAGTGGGCATGCCGGGGCCAGACCAGCACGTGCCAGGGTAGCTCACATGATGTGCTGACAACACAGCATGTTCTCGAAAGGTGGCAGGATTCCAGTTATCTCTGTGTACCCAATTTGGGGCTTTGGAACTCTCCCAGTTCCCTAGCTCATTGATGCTCAGCCCAGCTCACACATTGATACCATCTGGAGAATTTTTTTTAAAATATCAAAGCCACACCCAGAGAGGATCTTGAAGTTGGTCTGATGTGGGGCTGGGACGCTGGGACTTCTCAGAGCACCAGCAGCGTCTGGTGCTGACCCCATTTCATGATTATTCTGATTCTGGTATGTTCTTTATTATATTCTCCCGCTCTGTTTGAGTTAATTTTGCTGTTGTTTTTTAACATCTAGAAATGAGTTCTTAGCTCACTTTCAGTTTTTCTTCTTTTTTAATATACATTTAAGGACATAGGTTTCCATCTAAATACTGCTTTATCAGCAATGCCCAGTTGGGGGCCACTTTTATGAGAAAAGTTTTAAATGCAGAATAAATGAAGCCCTACACACCCATCACCCAGTTCAGCCAGCTCAGTAGATAAGGTTTTGTATATTTACATCAGTAGCACCAGCCAGTTTATCTAAACTTCTACATCCACATACTCGGATGATTGTTATTTTTTGGTAATTTTACACACTTTACCTTAGTACCTTTCAAAATTTAAATATCCCCTTTCAGTAATTCTGTTTGGAATTGAGTGATTCTATTTCTTGAAATACCTCTACAGAATAAATCTACCCATACATGAAATGACTTAT
This sequence comes from Loris lydekkerianus, assembly GCA_963574355.1. Taxonomy (NCBI): domain Eukaryota; kingdom Metazoa; phylum Chordata; class Mammalia; order Primates; family Lorisidae; genus Loris; species Loris lydekkerianus. The sequence continues at coordinate 10,913 of CAUYPK010007238.1, read as the reverse complement.
GTACAGTATAATTTACTGCAGTAGTATTTTTTCTAGAACAACCTACACGCCCACAGATAGAGGACTGGCTGTATATATAGTGTACCTGAATGATGACATACCTCACAGCTGCAAAAAAGATGGTGCACTGGGAGCGCCATCATGTCATTTTAGATGGGACATGCTGTGCAGAACAGTGTGTGGTTTGCAGTCCCGCATAACCAGACGGATGAACATGCTGTGTGTGTTAGGGGCCACCATGCCAGGTACTGTGGTCCAAGTAAGTCAGACCAGCCCTCCCCCAACCCCACTGAAGATACCTAGGAAAGGTAAATGAAATGTGTGCAGAGTTTATTAAAGGCCTCAAAAAGCTAGCAAGAAAGTGTCCCCATACAGCCTTCATTCAGTCACCTCGTCCGCACATTCTGCCACATTGGCTTTCTCATTCCTCTTCATCTGCTCCAAAGGAATAACACTTTTCCACATAACCATCTAAGAATTAGAAGCAGACAGCACCTAAACAAGGCTGTTAGTGTACATAACCATTGCGCAATTGAGAATTGGGACATTTAACATAAATATAATACAATACTCTAAAACAGTCCACATTCACACTTTACCAATTATCCCAATAATGTCCTTTATAGCACGTTATAGGCACATGCTCCCTGATACAAGATCCAATCACACCTTGCATTTCCTTGTTACATCTCCTTAGTGTTGTTTAATTTGTAAAGTTTTTCTGCCTTTGCCTTTGATGATGTTGAAATTTTGGAAGAATGCAGGCTAGTTGTGTTGTAGAGTGTCCCTAATTTGGAGTTGATTAGATTCGGGTTGTATATTACAGCTGGGACTCTGACACGGGGCGGTGTGTCTTCATCACTGTAGATTCAGGTTGTGTATTACAGCTGGGACTCTGACACGGGGCGGTGTGTCTTCATCACTGTAGATTCAGGTTGTGTATTACAGCTGGGACTCTGACACGGGGCGGTGTGTCTTCATCACTGTAGATTCAGGTTGTATATTACAGCTGGGACTCTGACACGGGGCGGTGTGTCTTCATCACTGTAGATTCAGGTTGTGTATTACAGCTGGGATAGTGTCACAGGGGCGGTGTATCTTTATCACTGCATCACATCCTGAGTCACATGATTCTGCGTTTGAGCTTTAAGCCGAGGTGGCATCTGCCTCATTTCCCCACGAATGCCCACTTTACCCATGGTGACCAGAAATGGCTGTAGGAGACATTTTCAGACGATATAAAGACTGTTTCTCTTCACACTTCCAGCAGTAGTTTCAGTGTGGTTTCATTTGCATTTCTTATCTGAGAAGTGAGACTGCCCGTGGCTCTCACATGTCTCTAAGCTGTCTCTGTGCACCTCCACTGGCCTTTGCTGCATATAGCTCTTGCATTTTGAATCTGTTTCTACTGTTTAACAAAGAGGCTACCACTCTCAATATCTGGATTTCTTGCTTGCTGAGCAAGGGAGAGCTGGACTGCAAAGCATGGCCCCTTTACAAGATAAATTGTTGAGCATCGTGAGGTTTGGGGGTGGGTAGATTCTCAGAAGTGTGCATGTTGACAGATTGGCCTTTAGTTTGGAAGGATGGGGAGCATGTGCCTTGGCGTTCTGACAAGCATGGAGGTGTCCTAAGTGGGAGGCACAGAGTGTAGGATCTGGGTCACATGACCCACTGAAGCCCTCGCTCCATCCCTTAGCTGCCGTGTGGTCTTGGGCACCTTCTCTGTGCCTCAGTTACTTTACTTCCTCTTCAGAATGCGGGAGAAGAGTAGCAGCTCCATCGTGGAGTGTCAGACTTGTTTATGATGTAAGCACTGAGGCCGTGCCAAGTGCAAGGCCAGCGTCATCAGCACATGGACACTGCGGTACACTTTGTCTTCTCAACCAGTGATTTAAGTTATTTAAATTTAAACAGAATCCATCTTGTACTACTGATGGATTTCTTTCTTTCTTTTGTTTTTTTAACCAAATGAACAATACATTTTCATATGTGTCTTATTCTTATCATTTGTGGACACAGTGATTTCCTGTTCCAGGTTAAGAAAGTTGTTATGTCTGTAGACCACCTTAAACGTACCTACTACACAGCATTGATGAATTGATAAATTTTCCACTAACTTTTTTTTTTTAATCTTTTTCTTTCTAAAGTGATGTTCCTCCATCTTATGTTCAAAGTAAATTTTATAAGCTGAAAGCTACCTATGTTCCCTTTTGGCAGAGGAAGACTTTTTCAGGTCAGTATTTTGAAGATTTGTCTGGTTATCGTGATGTCTGGGGCCTCGTGCTGGTGTGTGAGTCACCTGGGCAAGTGACTCTAGCTTCTTGACTCTAGCCTTACTGGGAGTAAAATGATGTCGCGGTGATGGCCGACCTGGGCTCCCTGACCTATGCACACCTCTGCTATAGGGGTGATAGCCCGTCCTGGTGTCTGAGTGATTCCCAGGGCCCAGCAAAGGGACCACGTTTCCAGAGCACTGCAGACAAGGGCTAGCACACCGAATATGGGTTCATTTTCCACTCTACCTTCATTGGCCAAGCAGCTGCCAAGAGCAAAGGCCAAATCTCCTCATACCTGGCAAACAAAGGCAGTATTGCCTACGAATCTATTGCTTTTCTGAGGTGCCCCCCAGCGTACTGGGGAGAAGCTTCCAGAACAAGTTGAGGAGTGGCTGTCCTGTGAGACTGGAGAGATTCCATGAAAGAATCTGGGTGTCATGAAGGAAGCGGTGGTTCGGGAAGAAGTGGCTGCTGAGATTACCAGGAAACCGGAGAGGCAGGAGAAAAGCACACAGAAGGAAAAGAGATGACTGGCTGCACGTGCCCTACGTCTCCACATAACAGCAGCAGCACTCCGCTGAGGTGGAAAAACCCAAAGAGAAGCAACAGCAAAAGCCACAGGAGGTTCCTCAGGAGAGTGGAATGGAAGACCACCCATCTATCCCTGTCTCTAAACCCAAGAAAAAGAAATCTTTCTCCAAGGAAGAGTTGGCTAGTAGTGATCTGGAGGAGGCCACTGCCAGTGTAAGTCGTCCCAGGAAGAAAGCTTCATCCAAGAAGGAAACAGTAGTTAGTGATCCTGGAAAGCAGGCAGCAAGAGTGTGTCTAGGAGAAAATTCTCCTCTAAGGAGGAGACAGTTAGCAGGGGCTGGAGAAGGCTGCAGCTCCAAGAACAGCTTCAAGAAGAAGAAAAAGTTTCAGAGTTCCCCAGGAAGGTTCAAGCGGACATTCCTGTGAGGGAGGGGTATCTCATACCTCCCAGTGACATTTCTCACTCCATGTCCATACCTCAAAAAAAAACAAATTCACAGAAAAAAAATAGTAAAATGGTGGGCTGGGCTCATGCCTGTAATCCTAGCGAGGAGGCCGAGGCAAGTGAATAGCTTGAGCTCAGGAGGTGAAGACCAGCCTGAGCAAGAATGAGACCTCGTCTCTACTAAAAGTAGAAGAACTATGGCTCAGTGGGTAGGGCTCCAGCCCCATCTACCGAGGGTGGTGGGTTCAAACCCAGCCCTGGCCAAACTGCAACAAAAAATAGCCGGGCGTTGTGGTGGGCACCTGTAGTCCCAGCTACTCGAGAGGCTGAGGCAAGAGAATCACCTAAGCCCAAGAGTTGGAGGCTGCTGTGAACTATGACACTACGGCACTCTGCTGAGGGCAATAAGGTGAGATTCTGTCTCTAAAAAAAAAAAGAGAAACTAGCAGGGTAGGGTGGCGCCTGTAGTCCTTGTTACTCAGGAGGCTGAGGCAAGGGGATCACTTGAGCCCAAGAGTTTGAGGTTCCTGTGAGTTGTGACACCACGGCACTTTATTAAGGGCAACTAAGACTTTGTGTCAAAAAGAAACAAAAAATTAGTAAAATGGTGAAAGCTGACAAATTATATCCCCTACCTGACAGGATTTTGACAAGCACTAAACGAGATGACTGACGTGTGAGATGTGTTCAGCACAGTGCGTGGCACTTCATCACTGAGCAGATGGCTGGGTGCTGCTGTCACATGTTCATGTGCAGGCACATGTGACACACGGACACACACACACCATGTAAGGTGCACCCTGCGTGCAGACGCTCTGTTCCAGAAGGGTGCAAGATGCCTGGTTCTTTCTTTGTAGCCACTTGATGATCCCAAACTCAGATCGTCACAGCCTTGTGGGGAATGTGTTAAAAAGACAGATTCCTGGCCTCATCCTAGACCTACTGAATCCTATTCTCTGGATGGATCCCAGAGATCCATTTCTCTAACAAGCTTTCTCTAACAAGCTCGTGGCGTGAGGTCTCTGGTGAGCCCAGCACCAGAATCCAGACCAGCGACTCCGCTGGTCTGGAGGAGCTCACACCTCGCAGTGTGTGGTGAAATACTTCTTTGCATGCAGCAGACGTCACTACCTAGATTTGAATCCTTATTAATTCCGTGACCTTAGGCAAGTCTCTTAATGTCCGTGTGCCTTTGTTTCCCCATTTGAAAAACAGATTAAAAATAATACCTATCTCATAATACCTACCTCACAGGAGTTTTGAGGATTAAGTCAGTGAATATTAACAGACCAATAAGGCCAGGACCTCACATAAAGTAACAACAAGGGCAGAATGTTGTCATTGTCCTGTACCCTTTGACATTGGTAAGAGGCTTTGTACAAATAACTTCAAAATTAAATTTCTTTTCCGTAGAGATCATCGACTACCTTTACGAGACTATTCTACCTTTGTTTAAAGAGTCTTTAGAAAAGAAGATGAAGAGGAAAGGCACTAAAATCCAGACCCCTGCACCACCCAAGCCCGTTTTTCTGTTTAGAGACATCTTTTACTGTGAAGATGACAGTGAGGAAGAAGACGCAGAACAAAGTTAAGCACAAGTTGCTGTTTCTCCTTTTTATATCAAGTTTTGTTGTATTTATATACATATGTCAGTAAAGCTATTCTCAGTCTCAGTGGTTTTGGGGTATTTTGTTTATTTTTGTTTTTAGGGGGGGTTATTTTTGTTGTTTGGGATTCTTTGAGGGTACAAAGAATTAGGTTACACTGATTGCATTTGTTCAATAAAGTCCCTCTTATTAATGTGTCATGCCCCCAAGAGGTGTGCCATTCACCATAACCCCCGTCCCCTCCCTTCTCTCCTCTCCCCGCTCCCTCATTCCCCTACCCCCCCACCCTATATTAGCTCATCTGCTGCCTTCATACTAGAATAGAGTACATTAGATTCTTGCTTCTCCATTCTTGTGATGCTTTACTAAGAGGAATGTGTTCCACCACTATCCAGGTTAAATACAAAGGATGTCAAGCCTGCATCTTTTTTAAGGGCTAAATAGCATACATACACCACAGTTTGTTAATCCATTCCTGAGTTGATGGTCATTTAGGCTGCTTCCACATTTTGGTGATTACAAATTGAGCTGTGATAAACAGTCTAGTGCAAATGTCCTCATGATAAAAAGATTTTTTTTCTTCTGGGTAGGTGCCCAGCAATGGGATTGCAGGACCAAATGGGAGTTCTTTGAGGTTTCTCCATACTTCCTTCCAAAAAGGCTATATTAGTTTGCAGTCCCACCAGCACTATAAAAGTGTTCCCTTTTCTTCACATGCACACCAACATCTACAGCTTTGAGAGTTTGTGATTTGGGCCATTCTCACTGCGGTAGTTTTGATTTGCATTTCTCTGATGAATAAGGACAATGAGCATTTTTTCAGATGTTTGTTAGCCATTCGTCTGCCTTCTTTAGAGAAGGTTCTAATCATCTCTTGCCCAGGGATATATGAGATTGTTGGGTCTTTTTTTCTTGATAAATAATTTGAGTTCTCTATAGATTGTAGTTATCAACTTTTTGTCCAATTCATAATATGCAAATATATTTTCCCATTCTGAAGGTTGTTTGCTTTGGTTATTGTTTCCTTAGCTGTACCAAAACTTTTCAGTTTAATTAAGTCCGATTTGTTTATTTTTGTTGTTGTTACAATTGCCATAGAAGTCTTCTTCATAAAATCTTTCTCCACACTGATATCTTCAAGTGTTTTCCCCACACTCTCAAGGATTTTTATTGTTTTGTACTTTAGACTTAAATCTTCTATCCATCTTGAATCAATTTTGTAAGTGGTGAGAGGTGTGGGTCTAGTTTTAGTCTTTTACATGTGCTTATCCAGTTCTCCCAGCACCATTTATTGAATAAGGATTCTTTTCCCCAGTGTATGTTCTTGTTTGGTCTATCAAAGATCAGGTGGCTATAAGAGTTAGTACATCTCATGGTTTTCTATTCAGTTCCAAATGCCAATGTCTCTATTTTTGCACCAGTATCATGCTGTTTTGATCACTGTGACCTTGTAGTATAGCCAAAAGTCTGGGAGGGTGATACCCCCGGCTTTGTTTTTATTACTAAGAATTGTCTTGGCAGTTTGGCGCCTGTAGCTCAGTGGTTAGCGCACTGGCCACATACACTAGGGCTGGCAGGTTTGAACCCAGCTCAGGCCTGCTAAACAACAACGATAACAACAAAAACAAAAAGTAGCTGGGTTTTGTGGCAGGCACCTGTAGTCCCAGCTACTTGGAATGCTAAGGCAAGAGAATCACTTAAGCCAAAGAGTTTGAGGTTGTTGTGAGCTGTAACACTACGGCACTCTACCAAAGGTGACATAGTGAGACTCTGTCTCCAAAAAAAAAAAAAAAATTTCCTTGGCTATATGGGGTTTCTAATGTTTCCATACAAAATGAAGAATTATTCTTTCCACGTCTTGAAAGTGTGATGATGGTATTTTAATGGGGATTGCATTGAATCTGTAAATTGCTTTGGGTAGTATAGACATTTTCACAATGTTGATTCTTCCCAACCATGAGCATGATATGTTCTTCCATTTGTTAATATCTTCTGCTATTTCTTTTCTTAGAGTTTTGTGATTTTGTTCCTCGTTTTCTTTCACCTCTTTTGTTATGTATATTCCTAGGTATTTCTTTTTCTTTTCTTTCTTTTTTTTTTTTTTTTTTTTTTTTTTGATACAAAGCCTTAAACTGTTGCCCTGGGTAGAGTGCTGTGGCATCACAGCTCACAGCAACCTCCAACTCCTGGGCTTAAGTGATTCTCCTGCTTCCACCTCCCAAGTAGCTGGGACTACAGGTGCCCGCCATAACACCCAGCTATTTTTTTGGTTGCAGCCGTCATTGTTGTTTGGCAGGCCTGGGCTGGATTTGAACCCACCAGCTCAGATGTATGTGGCTGGCACCTTAGCCACTTGAGCCATGGCACCAAGCCAAGTTTTGTTTTTTTTTTTTTAAGCTACTGTGAAGGGAATTGTGTCCTTGATTAGCTTCTCATCTTGGCTGTTATTGGCATATACCATGACTACTGATTTGTGGACATTGATTTTATATCCTGAGACATTGCTGTCTTTTTTGATCACTTCCAGGAGTCTTGCAGTTGAGTCTTTGGGGTTCTCTAAGTGTAACATCATATTATTGGCAAAGAGCAAGAGTTTGACTTCCTCTGCACCCATTTGGATGCCCTTTGTTTTCTTGTCTTGCCTGATTGTATTGGCTAGAACTTCCAGCACTGTGTTGAATAGTAGTGGTGATAGAAGACACCACTTGTCTGGTTTCAGTTCTAGTGGAAAAGTTTTCCGTTTTACTCCATTCTGTGTAATATTAGATGTGGGTTTGTCATAGATGTCTTTAATCAGATTAAGAAATGTGCCACCTATGCCTAAATTCTTAAGTGTTCTAATTAGAAAAGGATGCTGAATTTTATTGAACGCTTTTTCTGCGTGTATTGAGAGGATCATATGGTCTTTGTTTTTGCTTCTGTTGATATGGTGAATTATGTTTATGGACTTGCATATGTTAAATCAGCCTTGCGTCCCTGGGATGAAACCTATTGATGGTGATGAATGATTTTTTAATATGTAATTGTAATCTGTTGGCTCAGATTTGATTGAGAATTTTTACATCTATATTCATTAGTGAAGTTGGTCTGAAGTTCTCCTTTTTAGTTGGGTCTTCTCCTGGCTTTGGTATCAGGGTGATGTTTGTTTCAAAGAATGTGTTGGGGAAGATTCCTTTCTTCTCAATTTTCTGGAATAATTTCTGCAGTATGGGTATAAGCTCTTCTTTGAAGGTTTGATAGAATTCTGGTGTGAAGCCATCTGGACCGGGGTGGTGGTGGTGGTTGTTGTTGTTGTTGTTGTTGGGAGATTTTTTATTGTTAATTCGATCTCAGTTCTTGAAATTGGTCTAGGGAGAAGATGTGATTCCAGGTATTGATCCATTTCTTCCACATTGCCAAATTTCTGGGCATAAAGTTTCTTGTAGTACTCAGAGATGATCTCTTGTATCTCTGTGGCATGTTGTTATTTCCCCATTATCATTTCTGGTTGAGGTTATTAGAGATTTTGCTTTTCTGTTTCTAGTTAATCTGGTCAAATGCTTATTGATTTTATTTTTTAAAAGGAACTTTTGTTTCATTAATTTTTGTTTATGATTATTTTGTTTTCAGTTTCATTAATCTTTGATTTAGTTTTGGTTATTTCTTCTGCTGGGTTTGGGACTAGATTGTTCTTCTTTTTTCTAATTCCATAAGATGGTTCATGAGTTTATTGATGCACTCTCTTTCTGTTTTTCAAATGTAGGCATCTAATGCGATTAATTTCCCTCTTACAACTGCTTTTGCTGGGCCCTGCCAGTTTTGGTAACTTATGTCTTCAATGTTGTTATGTTTGAGGAATTTGACGATTTTTCTCTTTTATCTCTTTCTCAATCCAACTATCATTGAGCATAAGATTGTTTAATTTCCAAGTGTTTGTGTGGAGATGCACGTTTTTGTTAAAGTTGAGTTCCACCTTTATTGCCTTGTGGTCTGAGAAGATACAAGCTATAATTTCTATTGTTTTCTTTTGATTTTGCTGAGATTTCACTTGTATCCTAGGATGTATCCAATTTGTATTTGTATCCAATTTTGGGCTGATGAGAAAAATGTATATTCCTTAGCTTTGGGATGGTGTGTTTTATATATGTCTATTAATCCCATTTGTTCTAGGGTCACATTTAAGTCCTTTGTATTTTTGTTTAGTTTCTGTTTAAAAGATCTGTCTAGTCCTGTCAGAGGGGTATTAAAAGTCCCCGACTATTATGGTGTTATGTGATAACATATTGTTGAGACCCATTAAAGTCTGTATCATAAATCTGGGAGCATTTAAGTTGGGTGCATAAATATTTAAAATTGAAATGTCTTCTTGTTGTATTATTTCCTTTGGCCAGTATAAAGTGTCCATCTTTCTCTTTCTTAACTTTAGTTGCTTTAAATCCTTTTGTATCTGAAAATATGATTGTAACACCTCCTTACTTCTGATTTCCATTTGCTTAAAATACTGTTTTCCATCTCTTAACCCTGAGTCTTGATTTCTTTTTTTCTTCAAAGCAAGGTGTTTCTCCTAGAGAAGCATATAGATGGCTTTTGGGCTTCTGCCTTTTTTTTTTTTTTTTTTTTTTTTTGCAGTTTTTGGCTGAGGCTGGGTTTGAACCCGCCACCTCTGGCATATGGGGCTGGCACCCTACTTCTTTGAGCCAAGGCACTGCCAGCTTGTGCTTTTTTATCTAATCAGCCAGACTGTGCCTCTTCAGTGGTGAATTCAATCCATTGACATTTATTGAGAGAACTGGTAAGTGTGATGGAAGTCTATTTATCTTATTTTGTGAAAGCCCGTTGTGTAGTTTTATCCTTTGCACCATTGTGGAAGCTAAGTTTTGACCTTTAGCTTCTGAGTGTTTACTTTTGCTGGTGGTCCATTGCGGTGGTCAGTATTGAGAAAAGATCTAAGTATTTCCTGTACAGCTGGTCTTGCTGTGAAAAATTTCCTCAGTACTTGTATATCCACAAAATATTTGATTTCTCTGCCAATGTTCCTTTTTTTCTGAGACACAGTCTCACTTTGTTGCCCCTGGTTGGAGTGCTGTATCACAGCTCACAGCAGCCTCGAACTCTTGGACTCAAGTGACTCTCTTGGCTCAGCCTCCCAAGTAGCTGGGACTACAGGTGCCTGCCACACACCCGTCTATTTTTAGAGACAGGGTCTCACTCTGGCTCAGGCAATCCACCAACCTCAGCCTCCCAGAGTGCTAGGATTATAGGCATGAGCCACCGTGCCCAGTGTCTCTATCAGTTTTCAAGCTTAGTTTAGCAGGATCCAGAATTCTGGGCTGAAAAATTGTTTTATTTAATGGTGTTGAAGGTAGATGACCATGCTCCTCTGGCTTGGAAGGTTTCGGTTGAAAAGTCTGCTGTCATCCTAATGGTTTTGTCTTGGTAGGTCATTTGGTGCTTACTCCTGGCTGCTTGCAGAATTTTTTCTTTTATCTTGACTTTGGACAGGTTTGTTACAATGTGTCTTGCAGAGGCTCTGAGTTGAGATGACCTGGGGCTTGACATCCATCTGAAAGGAGTGTGTTGTGGTCTTTAGTAAAAGTTGGGAAGTTTTCATTTATGATTTATGATATATGAATAGGGCTTCCAGTAAAGCTTCCATTCCTTTGGGACAATCTTCTTCCCTTTCGGGAATCCCTATTTTTCTTTCTTTCTTTTTTCTTTATTGTTGGGATTCATTGAGAGTACAATAAGCCAGGTTGTACTGATTGCATTTGTTAGGTAAAGTCCCTCTTGCAATCATGTCTTGCCCCCAGAAGGTGTGGCACACACCAAGGCCCCACCTCCCTCCCTCCTTCCCTCTTTCTGCTATTCCTCCCCTCCCCCATAACCTTAATTATCATTAATTGTCCTCATATCAAAATTGAGTACATAGGATTCATGCTTCTCCATTCTTGTGATGCTTTACTAAGAATAATGTCTTCCACTTCCATCAGGTTAATACGAAGGATGTAAAGTATCCATTTTTTTTAATAGCTGAATAGTATTCCATGGTATATATATACCACAGCTTGTTAA
>CAUYPK010007233.1:0-23817 GCA_963574355.1 Loris lydekkerianus | reverse complement strand
GCTAGGGGAAGTAAGTTAGCACAGTCATCTGAATCGGCTGTCTACACACTGGGCAGGGCTTATTCCTTTTCTTTAGCTTCTTTGCACAGGTGAAGCACACCATTAGGTGTCCTGTTTTGCCATGGACAATGCAACCATTTTCAGGTCAACCTTGGCAAATCACACAAGGTTCAATGGCATTCATGGGAAAGTTGGATTTCATACTTCCTTCTTTGTCTTGTGTTTCTTCTCTCTCAAACTCTTTGACTTCTTGGTTGCTATAAATAATGCTATTAGAAGTTGATGGCTGAGAACAGTCCTTACTTTCTTGTAACTGGAAGGCTTGAGTGATTTTATCATCATTTTCATCTGGAACACCAAAACCCTCTACTGCTTGTGTTGAGTTTTCTAGTTTGGCTTTCTCAGAGATATCCCCTTTATCTTCACTCTCATGAAGGGCCCAACATCTATTGCAATGTGGTGGAAGGAGAGGATTCATTTCATTGCATTAAGTACATACCCAATAGTCAGCTAAAGAAATTTCAGGATCATCTTCAATGAATCTGTATTACTCTCCCCGGCTTGATACCCAGTAACTTGATACACCTCATCATCTGCATCTGAGAGTTCTTGACCTTTTTCACTAAGGCTATAATCTTCCGAATCCAGAGATTCAACTTCACATTCTACACTAAATTGGTCTGAAACTGAATCCTGATCCAACCAGTCACTTGAATGTTCACTTACACCAGCATCAAGATCCAGATTTCATGGCGTCCCTGTAGATTCACTGCTACTTCTTCTTCCACAGCATTATCACCCTTATTACATACAAAGCTAGATTTTCATCAGAGGAAAGGGAAAGACTATCAGACTTGTGACCTTTTGTCCATCCCCAGACAATTTTCTGAATTTTTCTTCTGTCTCACTAATTGCTCTCCTCTTAAAAGAGATACTAGATGGTCTAGAATCAAATTTGAAGTTTTTTTTTTTTTTTTTTTTTTTTTTGCAGTTTTTGGCCGGGGCTGGGTTTGAACCCACCACCTCCGCATATGGGGCTGGTGCCCTACTCTGTTGAGCCACAGGCACTGCCTGGATTTCTCTTCCTGTAGCTCTTGCACAGGATCCTTTTGCTCACTCCCACCTTCAAGGTGACATCTGTTCTCATTTAAGAAAGTACCTATGTCTGATGATTCCTACTGATTGATTACTACCAAGTTTCTGAAGATCATTACATATTTTTTCCTATGCTTTCACAGAGAACCTTGGCACTCCAAACAAATCTCCCAGAAGATCACTTGAATATACGATATGTTCCTTCTCACCATATAACTGTTTAATCATAATATCCTGGCCAAGATGAAATATAACCTCCTTCGTTGTATATGTGTCCTTTTGTGCACCAACAAACTGTGACAACTTTAAAACCAATGGTTTTGGTCTAACCAGGGTCTCCTGTTCCAAAGCTGGAATCTGTGAGGTGGTCTACATTGGTAGACACAGACAGGTTGGTATTGCACATTTGCCGTGTGGAGGTTTTCGCGTCTGGAGTTACGGGAGGGGAACGGGGTTCCTTGAGGCTCCCCAATTTCCTTCACCCTCGGACTGGGTGACCATTTCACTCTTGGGGCCCAGGCCGCGGGGGAGTCCAAATGCACTAGTCCGCGGAGAAATGGGGCTCCTGGCGGCATGATCTCAGTAAGCAGCAGAGTCAGGGCCACCCCTTCCGTTCTGCTTCTGGCCCCATCTTCCTTCCAGTCACACACGGCCATGCGCGCCCCACACTGAGCCAAGTTCGCCCAGGCTCCACGGCGCGCGACATAGTGAGCCAAGTTCGCCCAGGCTCCACGGCGCGCGCCCTCTACGTCCTGAGGGAACAAGCCCCGCGGCGCGGCGGTCCAGTCGGGCGTTTCCGCGCATGTGCGTGCGCCGAAGCCAATTCGCGAAAAAAGACTTTAAACAGCACGGTGCGGACTGAGGCATCAGAAAGGGGTTTTAAGTAAAAAAAATAAAAAATGTGAGGAGTGGCATTTACCTGGTCCGAAGGCAAAACGACCGGGAACAGAACCGACCTCGGAGCGATTTTAAATAAGAGGGACCCTGAGGTCTGAATTTACATGGGATGAAGAAAGAGGTTTGGGAATTTTGAGGTCCACAGCGACCTCCGTGGCACCGGGTATGGAAGACGGAGGACAGCAACGTGCAGGTTTAAGGACACTCACACTTCGCAGGTTGAGCTTCGCTCTACGCGATCCACTTCCGGTGTGGCAGGCAACTGCGCTTGCGCGGAGAGAAAGCAGCCTGGGTTGGGGCCGCGGAGTGAGAAGCCGGGTGTGGAGTGGTTGCGGGGGCGGGGTGTGGCGAGTCCAAGGTTCCCTCAGTACCTGAGACTTTCATGGGGACAATACGCGGCGTCTGAACTTTGCAAGGCTAAAGCTCGAGATAAAGTTACATCACCGACTATTGCTTTAAAACAAGCAGTATCTTAAAAAATATAGATTGCATTGGTCTTCTTCATTATCAGTAATTGTATTCCACATTAAGATGAGTTAACCTCAAACACCTTTGAAATAAACTTTATTTACATCATAATATGCTTAATGTAATAATTTCTAAATATGATGTAATTTCACATTCACTTTAGATACATTTTGAAGTTAGACAACATACTTTTTATTTTAAAATTGCATTCTATTTTAAGTCTGTTTCTTAATTTAAAGTTGCACTTAATTTTAGGTCTTTTTTTTAATTTGTTTTCTCTTGGATGTAGATAACAAAGCCTGTAAAATTGGTGGTTTTCAGAAGACATTGGATTTACCTTCACCTAAAGGATAATTTTGCAGTATTTCTAAGGGTACTTAATAAAGAGGCTATTCTCTTTCCTACAAACCCTGAAGTAATTACATCTAAGAGTCAGACAGAAGAGTTTATTTATTTTTTAGACAGTGTCACTATGTCGTCCTCAGTAGAGTGCTGTAGCATCACAGCTCACAGCAACCTCAAACTTCTGGGCTTAAGCGATTCTCTTGCCTCAGCCTCCCAAGTAGCTGGGACTATTGGCGCCCGCTTTGACACCCGGCTTTTTCTTGCGGTTGTTTAGCTGGCCCAGGGCAGGTTTGAACCCACCACCCTCCGTGTATATGGCTGGCTACTGGCACTGAGCCAGAACAGTTTATCTTTTATACAGAAGAGTAAACAAGCTCAGGAAGAGCCAGGGATGGGACAGTGTTTGAACACATGACTTACAATTATTCAAGGAATTTTTATTAAAAGGCAGCCTATTTTCAAGAGGGAGTGTTAAGGAGTTGTTCAAAATTAGCATATACAAAGGTGGTCCACAGTTCAGGGACCTGGACGAAAGAATGAAGCTTAATTGGAGTTTCATTAAGTCATCACCCAAACAACAAACTCAATGAAGTAAAAATGAAGAAAATAATTCCATTTACTATAGCAAGAAAATGATAAACGACTGAAGGATAAACTTAATGAAAGAGGTGGCAGGCGTGTACACGGAAAATTACAAAGCACTGATGAAGAAAATTAAAGAAACACAAATAAATGGAAAACCAACCCTGTTCCTGGATTAGAAGATTTAATGCTGTTTAAAGGTCCAAACTACCATTACTGAAATAGATATGATGTAGGAATATCTATTTTGTGTGTGTACTACTGTTTTGTGGTTACATTCAGGAGCTGTGAACAATGTTACCATAATTGCAACCTAACAAATTAGCCTGTCATAGTTTCTGGATGCTGTGGAGACAAAAGACTCCTTGGTCAGAGACAAATGGTTTGCTACTCATAGCACAACAGATAGTATGAGCTTCCTGATGTTAGTTCTTCTGCTCTCACCAAAGTACCACCAGGGGCCATGCTGTTGGTTCAAGGTGGATTTTACACATAGAGAGGGTTTGAATCATAGAAACTCTGAGCTTAGAAAATGTCAGTGTTTTGACAGATTAATAGTAAAGCTGCCCATACGTTGACTCAGAAGGAGGAATTACTTTATGTTCAAAGGTCCTAAACTAATCAGCATGTAGGGGAAGGCAGGGGCAACTGATGGGCTTTTTTTTTTTTCCTTTCTCACTAAGCTTAATTAATCTTTTCTATTTTTTTACTTAAAGTGAAAGGCATGTAACTTCTGTCACTTGAACACTTAGAGGTCATTTTTAGGGTTAATTTCAGTATTGTTATGTTACAGGGAGTATGAAGGTCACAGGAAAGAGGGAAGAAAACAGTCTGTCAGTGGAACAGTCAGAACACATACACTATGGATTAAGTTCACTGTCCTTTATGAGTCCTTTATGTCCTTTATAATTACTATTGTAATTATTTTGAAGGCACCACAAATCACCAAAGATCACCACAACAGATAGAATAATAACAAAAGAGTTTGTAATACTGCAGGAAAGACCAAATGTGACACCAAGACATGAAGTGAGCACATATTGTCGAAAAAATGATGCTGAAGATAGACTTGTTAGATTCATAGAAACTTCAAATTTTTCTTTTCTTTTGATTTCCTTCTTTCGTTCTTTTTTTTTTTTTTTTCTTTTTTTTTTGGTAGACAGAGTCTCACTGATAGCACATATGGTAGAAATAAGATGCAGTAAGTCAGGCTAGGGCCAACATGACACAACTGGTCTGGTAGGTTCAGGTCCTGCCTAACCTTCACACTGTTTCCCATTCTTACTGTTTTGTAAATTAAGCTCCCACCATGAAGATGCCTATCTTGGGTAGATTAGGTGGATTGATTTAGGAGATTAAGTTTTGAATTGGAATGCTATTTTGGATCATGAGTTATACTGATTATTGTTTACTGTGGATCTTGGGTTTGGCCAATTATTGTTTAAGATAAGGGTCTTTGTTTAACATGGTCTTTACTTTGAACCCAAATGTATAAAACTGTAATGTTGGAAATGGAAGATCAGAACATACTCGGAGGGGCTACTCTCACTGTTCTCTAAAATTCCGGCCTTCTGACAAAGTTTGGTGGACCTATCCCTGTCTGTGCATCTTGGCTGACAATGATAGGTGTCAGGAACTTCTTCATCCAGTAACATCACTGTATCACCCTGAGTACAGTGCTATTGTGTCCTAGCTCACAGAAACCTCAAACTCCTGAGTCCTTCCTCAGCCTCCAGAGTAGCAGGGACTACTGGCACCTGCCACCACGCCTGGCTGGTTTTTCCATTTTTAGTAGAGACAGGTCTTGCTCTTGCTTGGGCTGGTCTTGAAGTCCTGAGCTCAGGTGATCCACCCACTTTGGCTGTTGCAGAAATCTAGGCCCAGTGGAGACAAAGTGTCACCCAAACACCAGTGATAGAAGAGGAAGAGGTTTTATTTCAGCCAGCAGAGCTGTGGTAGACAAAGAGTCCAAAATGACCACACTCTCTGATCAGCTCTGCCCCTGTCCTTTTTTTTTTTTTAACAGTCTCATTTTGTCACCCTCAGTAGAGTGCCGTGGCATCACACAGCTCACAGCAACCTCCTGCTCCTGGGCTTAGGCGATTCTCTTGCTTCAGCCTCCTGAGTAGTTGGGATTACAGGTGCCCATCACAACACCTGGCTATTTTTCAGTTGCAGTTTGGCTGGGGCTGGGTTTGAACCCACCACCCTTGGTATATGGGACTGGTGCCCTACTCACTGAGCCACAGGCGCCACTCTGCCCCTGTCCTTTTATTGGACTCACAAGTAGACTGACAAAGGAATTACAATATTACTTCTCATTGGAAGTGTCAAATTATGTGCAGGGTTTACAGAAGCTGAAGCAAGCAGCTTTCCAGGACCCAGAAACCTAAGTTTTGTTGGTTTCTTTTTTTGAGACAGTCTCACTACGTCGCCCTTGGTAGAATGCTGGGGCATCACAGATCACAACAACCCCAAACTCTTAGGCTTAAGAGTCTCTTCTCTTGCCTCTGTCTCCCAAGTAGCTGGGACTACAGGCACCCGCCATAATGCCCCACTATTTTTTTTGGTGTAATTGTCATTGTTGTTTAGCTGGCCCAGGCTGGGATCGAAACTTCCACCCTCAGTGTATGTGGCTGGCACCATAACCACTGTGCTATGGGTGCTGAGCCCAGGAACCTAAGATTTATAAATTCTTAAGAGCTGGGTTACCATGGTGAGGACCTTGCAGGTGTGTCCTTGGGCTTCTGTGAGAAACCCTTTGTTTTTCTAGACTTTACTTTTTCTGGGTATCCTCTTTTATGGCCTCCCAGAGTGTTAGGATTATAGGCATGAGCCACAATGCCCAGAAGAAACTTCAAATTTTAAAAATAACATAATATCTGTGAAACTCAGTAAAACAAGGCATGCCTGCATTGACTATTTACCCAGGATAAGAATTCACCTTTAACTTTCTTCCTCAGATCACAGAGCATAATAGACCTTTCCTCACTTCAATAAATAAAAGCATATTTCTCACCAGGTTATTTCTATGATGGGGAGAGATCCTCTCCTACTTTTCTTCAGCAGGGCTCAGCTAGTAAAGAAGGGGATGCCAGAAAAATTTAGATTAATTAGAAAAATTGTTGAATGTTACATGAGGCTAACATTTTAAATTACTCTATTGTCTAATGGTGAACACACCATTCACAATGCTGCCTGCAGATTTTTCCCCCCCATGGTCAGTAAAAATGGCAAAGGAAAATTTCTGTTGATGTAAACCCTAAAGGTTTTTTTTTTTTTTTTAAGTTACACAGATTTTTGTGATGTAGAGCAACATCTTTTAATACTTAATGATGTGTTTTGTATGTATCAAGAACAGATACAACGGAGCCAGAAATGAGTGTCTTTAATGCCATTTAGAGGGCACACATGAAAGTTGCTAATGTTGCATTCTTTAAATATAACATGTATATATTATTTTGTGAATTTTGTTTGCTGTCATAATATTGGATAACAATGTTGAAACATCAATCCTGTAATTATGGAAAAATAGCAAAGGTTAATGAATACAACTTCCATCTTCCTTTTTATTGCAGGAAATAGCACACCTTCTCCTGCAGCTTTAGTAAGATTAGATGTCAACTCCTTTGTGTACCTAAAAGTAACCCAGACTTTCCAAGTTTCCATCCTTTGCCTTATCAATTATTACTGAATAGTTTGATCTTACAGATGAAGTGCAACAATGTTTATTAACTTGACTTAAGCAAACTTTAGATAAACTTTTCCCCTTCCCCCAGGCACTTGAACCCCAGATCCACACTTGGGCATTGTAATTTGGAATACACTTCTCATGTAACAACCCTTCCCAAGAGTAGGCTGATTTCAGAGTAAATATTACCTAAATAACTGTGGGTCATGCCACTTGTTCATCCATGTCTCCTACCTGGTTGTTTCTAGTCTGTTTCCTTCTCTAGAGAAAAGGAAATCTCTGTCTGACTTTTGAGACATTTGAAGATTTTGAGGCAACAATTTTTTTGAATAAAATTTACTACCTAAATTTGAATTTATTTTTTATTTGATATAGTAAATATTTTAATTGTTCTGTTTGTGCCAGAATATGTATGTTCTCTATTTTCGTGGCACAGATGTGATATCTATTTATTAGGTCAGACTAGTTCTTTGTGTTTTTAAATTTTTTTGATTTTTTAAAATAATCCACATCTATTTTCTAATGATATAATTAATACATGGAGGCATATGTCAAAACCTGTGATTGAGGAAATACATTTTTGTTTCTTGTGACAGCAAAACCCCTAAAATCTTCATGTCATATGTCTTTAATTCATACCTCTAATTCTTTTGTGTTTTTGTTTTCTATTTCAGACTGATATAAGGGTACAATTGTTTTCATTTCTAAGGTAAAGTTTAAGTTATAGTTGAACCCTTCATGGGCGGAGGTGGGGGAAGTACTAAACACCCTTACTTGGGCACATTAGGTGAGATCCCACCAATCATTCTCCCTCCTCTCTCCTCCCCTCTCCCTCTTTAGAGTATACTTGCCTTTTTCTTTCCTGTGGGTGTGTAGTGTTTACATACTGGGTTCATATTAGTGTTCAGTATTTTGGATACTTTTTGTCCATTCTTGTGATATTTTAGTAAGAAGAATGTGTTTCAACTCCATCCAGGTAAACGCAAAAGACGGAAAGTCTCCATCTTTTCTCATGGCTGAATAATACTCCATGATATACATATACCACAGTTTTTTAATGCATTCATGGGTTGATAGCACTTGAGTTGCTCCCATGCATAAGAACATTTTTTAAAGATGGTGGTGTCTGGGATAGATTTGGAGATCTTTACAAAGTAGAACCATTCTGTTTTACACAACAGCATAAGTAGGGATGTTGTCAAGAAAGAAGTTTCACCATGGACTTCCATGATCCCAAGCAAAGACATGAGTTGATTGTGGAACTTTTCATTAAACTGAGAATAATAGAGGATTACAGGTGAAAATTATGAATTCAATTTTTTAAAGGGAGTTTTGTTGCTTGTACAATGTTCAAGGGAGCAAAATATAGTCACAAGAAAAAAATTCAGTGACTTTTAATACACATACAGAGTTGTAAAATCATCCCACATTCTAATTTTAGAACATTTCTGTCAGCTCCCCAAAAGATTTTTAACTAAAAAAGAAAAATGTCACACGATATATGTATTTGACTGTGAAAACTCCTAAAGTATTTCTCCTCACCTTCCTTGGTGTGAAACCCACATTGATGACATTAACTTTTTCTAAAATGTGTCTTCAGTGAACTCAAGAGAAGTTTCTTTCATTGTAGTCAACTGACAATAGATATGTTCTGTGTAAATATAATTACTGTCTCCATTTAGTACATCACATGATCAGCATTAGAGAAAAGAAACATGCTTTCTGTACATAGATAACCAGATTCCATTTTCTACATTATTGTATACATGTATAATAATGATTATTCTGAAAATAGTGCCAATTATATGGCAGGTAAACCAGAGTTAAAACCATAATTTTAATCTCAGATTAAATACTACATAGATAAAACATCAACAATCACAATCAACGATTGAGGTCAGGAGTAGGACCTCTAGTCTGTCTCCACAGACTGAGTCCATATCTCAGAAATTATTCCTACACCCTCTGTATGTTTGCCACTAGAATAGTTTCTATCCCAGAGGAATCTTTTTTTTCAAATGTGAGCATGTACACAGACTCGTGATACTCCTTTTCTGTACACAGACTGCCTTACAGACTGCAAGAGCAAATACTCATCTGATTCCTTTAAATGCCAGAACTTTGGGCTTAGTGTGTTATAGCGGTGTTACAGCGGTGTGTGTGTGTGTGTGTGTGTGTATGCATATTCGAGCAGTAAGGAGGAAGCCAGCCAGACTCTGGTATGTTTGTTATTCTGAGATAGTTGATCTCTTCATAGAACTACAATTACTGACTCACCAATAGTGAGCATGACATAGTTGAAAATGTTTGAAAAACTGTTCCCATTGCCAATGCTGAGAAATGACATTTATGAAGAACATCACCAAAGAGATATTTTAGAGTGTTCAGTAAAGGCTATTTTTATTCTCAAGAACTCTGAAGGCAGACAGAAGCCCACATGGAGGAAGCAGAAGATACTGAGGTCTGAACACCTGATGGATACTGATGTTGGAAATCTTTTCATTTGCCTATTTGCTTTGCATATCTGCTTCAGTGAAATGTCTCTTTATGCTTTTGCCCTTTTTCTAATTCAGTATTTTTTTTTCTGAGCCAGAGTCTAATTCTGTGCCCTGGGCATAGTGTCAGGGTATCACCCTAGAGCACAGCAACCTCAATCTCATGGGCTCAAGCAATCCTCCTGCTTCAGTTTCATGAATAGCTGGGACTACAGATGATTGCCCTAACACACAGCTAGTTTTTCCATTTTTAGCAAAGACAGGGTCTCAGTCTTGATCAGGCTGATCTTGAACTCCTGAGCTCAAGTGATCCACCTGCTTCAGTTTCCCAAAGAGCTAGGATTACAGGCATGAGCCACTGTGCCTAGCTCACAAGCGCATATTAACAAAAAACACTTCAGGAGTAAATAGTTGAAGTTTCTCATTTCTAAAAAAAAAAAAAAAAATCCCAATGTAAATATTCATTATTAAGAGAAAACACATGAACATTGATCTTTTGAAATTATTTTACAGAGTGATCCAAGTACAGAGCTCATGTTATTTTAATCCTTATTTCTGGAATGTTCTTTTATTTACTAATATTTTCACATGCTATTTGTATTTTTGCCAATGTAAGAGAAAATGCAAGCCACTCTTACAAAAACAAGGCATGTACAAACATGTACAATATGGTGCACTATCTATGAATGGGAATGCAGGTTTTAGGGGTCTGATATTGCACTGCTATGGTGTACTTTCCCTATAGTCATAGAAATAATCTGAGGCAGAGTGTGGAGAAAATGACTCAAGTGCAAAAGATATATATCCCCCAAATTGTATACTGCTAACAGGGAAAGAAATTGCTATAGGTCAGTGGTTCTCAACCTTCCTAATGCCGAGGACCTTTAATACAGTTCCTGTGGGTCGTGACCCACAGGTTGAGAACCACTGTCATAGATGATATTAAACCTTGAGAGCCTAATAATATATTACCAATGTTCAATATGAAGTGCCTTAATGAGGTGGGATATGCTAGCACTGAAAATGGTATGATTCATTCAGGGATATTAAACATGATTATATTGTACTAATTAAGACATGAGAAATACAATGCATTCCAAATAAAAAGGTACCAAAATGCAATTTCAGTGGCCATATGCTTTACATTCTCCTGTAGTTCTTTTCATTTAACTGTCTTTTGTGATGACCATTCTTCAGTTTCAAAAAATAAGAACACAATTTTTATGTGTGATATGCATATCACACGTAAAAAGTTTGGTTATCACAAACCTTTCAAAGCAGATGATAACCATTATTTCCCTTCTATTTATTTCTGCTATAGATACAGTCCCTAGTAACCTACTATTTTACTCCCATGAGAAGCTCATTCTCACAGTGTCCTGGTCTACTCTGTCTCATGATCATCTTGTATGGTGCCCTTACCTTTTCTATAATCAACAGAGGTTCTTAGGCAGGTCAACAAATCAGGGAAGGGGTCCTGACCACATAAAGTGTGATAACTTAGAGAACAGGTTTCCCTTTATTCTTTCACTCCTAAATTTACATTAATCTTAAAATTACATCCTCGCTTTTTCCAGCTTACAATGATATAAGTAGGACCTTCCATTTCATCAATCCCTTCCTTGAGACAACTGTGATATGTGAAAAGCATGTAATGAAGATATATATGCCAGCAATGTATTTCAAAAGTTGTCATTCGGCTCAGCACTTGTAGCTCAAGCGGCTAAGGCACCAGCCACATACACCTGAGCTGGCAGGTTCAAATCCAGCCCGGGCTTGCCAAATGACAACTACAACCAAAAAATAGCAGCCAGGTGTTGTGGCGGGCACCTGTAGTCCCAGCTACTTGGGAGGCAGAGGCAAGAGAATCACTTGAGCCCGGGAGTTGAAGGTTGCTGTGAGCTGTAATGCCATGGCACTCTACCCAGGGCAACAGCTTGAGGCTCTGTCTCAAAAAAAAAAAAAAAAAAAAAAGTTGTCATTCATCAATAATGAAACCTTTTAAAGAAATCTCAAATAGGGTGGTTCCTGTGGCTCAAAGGAGTAGGGCGCCAGACCCATATACCTGAGGTAGCAGGTTCAAACCTAGCCCCAGCCCAAAACTGCAAAAAACAAAAAACAACAAAAAAATGAAATTTCAAATAATAAAATGAAAATATTTTATAGATTCTTCCACAGATGTTCTTGGTCCTTTGATACCCATCACTTGAGTTTTAAATGATTTTAACTTTTTTTTTTTAGGAGACAGGGGTCTTGCTCTTGCTTAGGCTGGTCTCAAACTACTGAGCTTAAGTGATTCACCTGCCTTGGACTCCCAGAGTGCTAGGATTACAGGCATGAGCCAGTGCCCATCCTTGATCTTAACTTTTTGTTTGTGGAATTTAATATATGAGTCAGTCAATCTCAGGGAAAAACTGAGGCTTAGTTTCCCCTAGTATAAATACTCATATGTGCAATCCATTCAGAGAATTGGTTAAATAATTTATCACCTTGATTACATTTGTAATGTTTCTAGTATGGATTCTTTGGTGTATCCTAAAGTTATAACACTGCCTAAAGATCTAGACACATTTGTGTGGTTTCCATCTTGAATGTATTCTATCATAACCACTATATATATATATAGTGACTTCACCACTTGACTACATATATATATATATATCACATTCCATTAATTTTAAGGTTTCCCCATAGTATGAACTCTGTGGTTATTCCACAGGAGTGGAATTTTGGATAAGCCTTGCTGTACACATTTTATTTGTGTGGTTTCTCTCAAAGACATGTAATGCTGGCTAAAGGCTTTTCCGTATATGTTAATTTTATATGGTTTGTCTTTGTGGTGGAGTTTCTAAAACAGAATAAGGCTTAAACACTTGTTTAAATTTTGTCTCATTCATTTTATTTCTTATGTTTTTCTCTACCATGAGTTTTCTGATAATCCCCAAAGTTTAAACTTTGGATAAAAGTATTATCCTGTATTTTATGTTGGCAATGTTTCCTTTCAGTATGTATTTTCTGATGTCTAGTAAGGCTGGCAAATTGGGTAAAAGCTTTCCCACACTCACTACATTTGTAAGGTTTCTCTCCCATATGGATTTTCTTATGTTGAGTAAGATTTGAACATTCAGTAAAGGTCTTGCCACATTCATTACATTTGTAAGGTTTCTCTCCAGTACGAGTCCTCTGATGACCCCATAGGTGTGAACGTTTGATAAAAGCCTTATCATGTTTATTACATTTGTAAGGTTTTTCTCCTGTATGAATTCTCTCATGTTCCATGAGGCTTGAACTTTGGATGAAAGTCTTGCCACACACATTACATTTGTGTGGTTTCTCTCCAGGATGAATATTCTGATGTCTGGTGAGGTGTGAGCACTGCTTAAAAGCTTTGCCACATTCATTACGTATGTACGGTTTCTCTCCAGTATGGATTCTTTGGTGTTGAGTAAGGCTTGAACACTCAGCAAAGGCCTTCCCACATTCACTATATTTGTAAGGTTTCTCTCCAGTATAAATTCTCTCATGACCCCAAAGATGTGAATGCTGGATAAATGCTTTACCACATTCATTACATTTGTAAGATTTTTCCCCAGTATGCATTCTCTGATGACTCACAAGGTTTGAATTTTGACTACAAACCTTGCCACATACATTACATTTATAAGGTTTCTCTCCTGTATGGACTGTCTGATGTCTTGTGAGGTTTGAACACTGGTTAAAGGCTTTGCCACACTCATTACATTTGTAGGGTCTTTGTTCTGAATGAATTCTTTGATGATTGGTGAGATTTGAACTTTTGCTAAAAGTCTTTCCACAGTCATCGCATCTGTATGCTTTTTCTCTGTGTGCTCTACTGTATTGTGTAGGTAACAAAGGGTATTTAAAAATCTTTCTATATTGGCTACAAATGTTTTTGATACTAGAAGGAATTATTTGAAGTGGTGAAACTAAGGAACAGTTGTCGATAGACTTCACCACTTGACTACATTCATAAGTTTTCTCCTCAGCCTGAAATCTCTGCAGTTCAGCCAGATGTATCTTTAAGCTTAATCCAATCCTATTTTCAAAACATTTCATATACTAGTTTCCAGTATGGCTTATGTTATTTTTCAGTTTGAACACAGTTTCCCGTATGGCTTATGTTATTTTTCAGTTATGAGTGGCTTACCACGTATGAAATGCCGGTATGCACTATCACATACAGAAACATTCTTTAAAGATTAATTGAAGATTTATTATGTTGATGGTCTTTTCTATGAGTGAAAGGCATTCCTTGGTAATTTCTTGTATCATGTCCCCATTGACTGTCAAACTTATGCATATTTTTCCAGAATTCGATGAGGTCAAAATCCTTGATACCATGGCTTTTATTTCTTTCCAGTATAACCATATTGTATAATTCCTCTTTATTAATTTCTTCCTTTGCTGATAATCCCTTGCCTGTAAATGCATCAGAAATATCTGAAAGATATAAAGAACCACAGGCTTTCCATCATGCCGAGTTGAAAGATAAACATTTAATAGTAAAATACATATCACAAAAGATAATATTTATAATGAACAGGGTTATGAAGCTTCTCAAACATGGTCTTAATTTTTTTTTTTGAGACAGAGTCTCACTCAGTCTCCCTGGGGTTGAGTGCCATGTCATTGTAGCTCACAGCAACCTCAAACTCTTGGACTCAAGTGATCTTATTGCCTCAGCCTCCCTAGTAGCTGGGACTATAGGTGCCTGCCAAAATACCCAGCTATGATTTTAGAGAGGGGATCTGGCTCTTGTTCAGGCTGGTCTTGAACTCCTGAGCTCAGGCAATTCACCCACCTCGGCCTCCCAGAGTGCTAGGATTACAGGTGTACAATTATAGTCTTTTAATGTTTAGGAACACAAAAGGAATAGCTACCTTCAATAAGAAAGTAATGTAGGGCTCAGCTCCTGTAGTTAGGCAGCTCAGAAGCTCAGTAGCTAAGATGCCAGCCACATACACCTGGGCTGGAGGGTTTGAACTGGGCCGAGCCATCTAAACGACAACTACAACAAAAAAATAGCTGGGTGTTGTATCGGGTGCCTGTAGTCCCAGCTACTTGGGAGGCTGAGGCAAGAGAATCACTTAAGCCCAAGAGTTTGAGGTTGCTGTGAGCAGTGATGCTATGCCACTCTACTGAGGCCAACATAGTGAGACTCTGTCTCAAAAAAAAAAAAAAAAAAAAGTAATGTAGGAATAAATTATTCCCTCAAATTATTTTAAGGGTAGCGCAATTTAAAACACCCTATAACTAAAACATTTATATTATATGAATTCATGTAAGCCTTGAAAGGATATTTTAACAGCATCACCCCCCAAACACACCAAATAGGCATAGCTATATGGTTGCCTTATATTTGAAGATAAACAAATAACAATGCATTATTTAGTGTATGATTATTATACACAAATAAAAGCTAAAGCTCAGCTCAAACTTATGCAATGTGGCACAAACAACAATTTAGTCAACATTCTCACAGAAATAGAATTGTGAACTTGGACAATGTTCTGCTCCCTAGGATAAATTCCTGTACCTTTATTGCTGGCTCCAAGGGGATGATCATTATGTATCTAAAAACACTGCTACACTGCCCTTGGGAGACACTGTAAACATCACAAAAGCCAGATGGACTGAAGGCACTTATCCTGGGACACAATCACTTCAAGAGGCACTTCTTTTTTGAGACAGAGTCTCAAGCTGTTGCCCTGGGTAGAGTGCCAGGGCATCAAGTTCACAGCAAACTCCAACACTTGGGCTCCAGCAATCCTTTTGCCTCAGTTTTTCTATTTTTAGTAGAGATGGGGGTCTTGATTTTGCTCAGGCTAGTCTCAAACTTCTGAGCTCAGGCAATCCACCTGCCTCGGCCTCCCAGAGTGCTAGGATTATAGGCATGAGCCACTGTGCCCAGCCCAGGCACTTCTATATGTAGCAGAATATTATAAGAGATTAATCATTCTCTTTCAAAAATTTTATGTGACCAACTGTATGTGATGGTGCATGCCTGTACTCCCAGCTATCTGGGAGGCCGAGGTGGGAGTCTGACGTCAGTCTGGGCAGACAAGACATTAAGACTGTGTCTCAAAAAAAAGGGGGGGGGGCAGGCAAGGAGTTTCACACCTGTAATCCTAACACACTCTGGGAGGTCGAGGTGGGTGGATTGCCTGAGCTCACAGATTTGAGACCAGCTTGAGCCAGAGTGAGACCTCATCTCTAAAATTAGCTGGGCATTGGCTCAGCACCCGTAGCACAGTGGTTACAGCACCAGCCACATATACCAAGGCTGGCAGGTTGAAACCCGGCCTGGGCCAGCTAAACAATGATAACCATAACAAAAAAAATAACAGGCTGTTGTGGCAGGCACCTGTAGTCCCAGCTACTTTGGAGGCTGAGGCAAGAGAATATATTAAGCCCAAGAGTTTGAAATTGCTGTCAGCTGTAACACCACAGCATTTTACCAAGGGTGAGAAAGTGAGACTCTGCCCATAAATAAATAAATAAATAAATAAATAAATAAATAAATAAATAAATAAAGCCAGGCATTGTGGAGGGCGCCTGTAGTCCCAGCTACTTGAGAGGCTGAGGCAAGAGAATCGCTTTAGCCCAAGAGTTTGAGGTTGCTCTCAGCTATGATGCCAGGGCATTCCACCAACGATGACAAAGTAAGACTCCGTCTCCAAAAAAAAAAAAAAAGAAAGAAAAAGAAAAAGGGGCAGTGCCCGTAGCTCAGTGGGTAGGGCGCCAGCCACATGCACCAAGGTTAGCAGGTTTGAACCGGCCTGAGCCTGTTAAACAACAATGACAACTGCAAGAAAAAAATAGCTGGACGTTGTGGTGGGTGCCTGTAGTCCCAACTTCCTGGGAGGCTAAGGCAAGAGAATCTCTTAAGCCCAGGAGTGGAGGTTGCTGTGAGCTGCGACGCCACAGCACTACACCTAGGGTGACATAGTGAGACTCTGTCTCAAAAAAAAAGAAAAAGAATTCTGTGAAGGCAAAAGTGGAAACCTAATAACACATGTATATGAAAAAGCAAACAAACAAAAAAAAAACCCCAGATGCTTTCAACTCTGTGCTAAGGAAAAGATGAATGTTTGTTGCCCAGAAAATAAAGATTTGATTATTAAAAAAAAAAAAAAGAAAGAAAGAAAAAGAATAAAAGAGGGAGGAGAATTTTCAGTTACCAAATAAACCCCCTTCATGGGAGAGTCCACTAGAAGTTGTCCACCAGCCAAAGGATTATTGCAGCAGAAAAGGAGAAGTAAGTAAAATTTCAGATCTTAGAACGTGAAATCAGGAAGACCGAGGTCTGTCTTGTTTTTAGGCAGGGTAGAAAGCTGGAAAAGGAAAAAAAAAAAAAATACAAGATATGGGAGTAAAGCAAGGTGGTCATATTTCGTAGGGTTCTTGAGAAAGGGTGGTGGTGCTTTGCCCATAGGCTGCCGAGGTGAGACTGAGACATATTCCCTTTTTGGAATGGGGCTCAAAAAAAAGGATCTCCTTGTCAAGTCTTCATGTTACTCAAAAGAGCTGCGCCATTCCCCTTTATTCACATGTGGCAAAAGGAGAACTGAAGAAATGGCAAAGGGTAGGTAGGGCTATAAGAAATTTCAGAGAGCCCCAGATACATTTTTGGTGTCATTGTTTTCCCAATTTTCCTTGGAAGGTCTTACATGAAATGTGAATAAAATCTGAATAGGTTCTGGGGCCCGGACTGCAAAGGCCTCAGCTCTGATTGTACAGACTGAGAATTGAGCCCCAAGTAAGATCAAATATAAAAAAAAGAAAGTTCTTTAAAACAACCATCTTGGTCCCTCTCAAAGCTAAAGACCAAAACTGTCAGAGGCACCAGATAATAGGATGTTGCAGATCACCATAAAGCATCTGCCTTGTGTCAGCATGAGCTGGAGCATTAAGGGAGAGTGGAGTTTAAATAATAAAATGATATGAGAAAGAAAGAGAGAGAGAGAGAGAGAGAGAGTGAGTGTGAGTGTGTGTGTGTGTGTGTGTGTGTGTGTGTGTGTAGGAGAGCTTCCTTTGAGAGCTCATGAAAAATAAAGTTCTGTTTTCCAACAAATCTTTCCCATTTTAAAGAGTTTCCCAAATAATATTTACTGAAGCAGCTTACCCTATGCCCATGTGAACTCTTATCTGCGTTCGCAGTCCTACCCATCTCGATTTTTTCCCATTTCATGTCACTCTCTGAAATTTGGGCATCTTTCCCTTATTTATTACAAAATGAAGATAATATTCAGCCCAGGAGAGATTTTGTCATATAAAGAAAAGGAACATAATATGCCATGCTTTTGAAGAATTGATTCCCAGCCCTTTGTTCAGCTAAATATTATGTAACATTATAGATGGGTCTAGAAAACTATTTCACATATTAGTCAACTGACTCCCTCCTTTTGAATAGTGAGGGATTATTTCAAATATGCAGAAATCTAGCTCTTTTCCAAGCACAAGGGGAAATCCATGAAACTAGATAACTTTCGAAAATTTGTCATAAGGTTTTGTGAATACTAATTTTCTGGAACCACCATTAACTAAACCTGAAAAGTGCAGAACTTCTGAAGAAAGAGGAGGTTTAAAGTCTAAATGTCACATTCAGAAGACTCTCCATTCTGAATCAAAATGTTTCACACAAGCAAGCCAGGGGCTTCCAAGAAACTCACAAAGGAATACAGTAAGATTTACAAGGGCAGTTACTGATTTCTGGAGGGAAGGGATCCTCACCCAGGGAGAGCAGGTTCCTATAATTCTCCCTGTACAAGGCCTTCTGAGCAGGGTCCAGGCACTCCCACTCCTCTTGGGAGAATTCTATGGCCACATCCTTAAATGTAAATAGTCCCTGAAATGAAAACACATTTCACCAAGTGTAAATAGGAAGTATTTCTTAAATACTTAATTTCTTAAATACTTTCTTAAAGTATTTCTTAAATACTTTATTTCTTAAAATGACCCAAGAGAAGTGTAAGGATCGATTTAGCTGGAGTTAGTGTTCTGACTGATCTACGTGAGATAATCCATGAAAGTTATATATCACTAATTATATTTTTTAAAAACTAAGGTGGGGGGTGGGGGGCTGGGCGCAATGGCTCACGCCTGTAATTGTAACTCTCTGGGAGGCTAAGGCAGGTGGATTGCTTGAGCTCACAAGATGGAGACCAGCCCGAGCAAAAGAGAGACCCCCATCTCTACTAAAAATAGAAAAACAGAGACAAGAGGATCACTTGAGCCCACGAGTTGGAAGTTGCTGTGAGCTATAATGTCACAGCACTCTACCCAGCATGACAGCGTGAGACTTGGTCCCAAAACAAACAAACAAACAAAAAACTAAGGTCAAGATGAGGAAAGAAAAAAAAATTAAAAGGTAAAAGTTATGTAATATTAAATTAACCATTTTAAAGTGCATAATTCAGTGCCCCTTAGTACATGAACAATGTTGTACAAACATCACCTCTGTCTAGTTCAAAACACTTACCAGCTTGAAAGGAGACTTCTTAAGTAGTCACTCCCCATTCTCTCTTTCTGTTGCTTTCTGGCAACAAATAATCTGCTTTCTATCTCTATAAATTTAACTACTTTGAAAATTTCATACAAATGGAACCTTATAAAATGTGACTTTTTGTCTCTGGCTTCTTTCAACTAGAATAATGTTTTTGAGGTTCATCCATGATGTAGCAAGAATCAGTACTATATTCCTTTTTATGGCTGAATAATATTCCACTGTATAGCTATACATTTTCTTTGTTCATTTGTACATTGGTGAACATTTGGATTGTTTCCTCCTGTCTATTGTACATAGGGTAGCTATTCATTTCAAGTTTTCTGTTTGAATAATGGTTTTCAATTCCTTTGGATATACCTAGGAGAGGAATTGCTGTGTCATAAGGTTTAACTTTGTAAGGATCTGCTTTGTTTTCCACGGTGTACTATACCATTTTACCAGAGATGTATCAGGATTACAATTTTCTCCATATCTTTACTAATGCTCCTTATTTTCTATTTTATTATAGCCATCCTAGTGGGTGTGAACACATGATAGCTTATTGTGGTTTCGGTTTTCCATTTCACCAAAGGTTAATTTCATTGAGCAACTTTTCATATGCTTGTTGGTGACCTGTATATCTTCTACGAAGAAATGTCCATTAAAGTTCTTAGATCCTTTTAAATTAGTTTATTATATCCTGTTTAATTTTGGTTGAGTTGTATGTGTTCATGCATTTTGCATACTAGATCTTATCAGACATGATATTCAACCTATTTGAGGTATTTTCTGTGTCTTATTATCTATTTTTGAGACTAGTGGGAGTGCAGTGGTAATGTTATAGTTCACCATAACCTGAAACTCCTGGGCTAAAGCCATTATCCTGCTTCAGCCTCTGAACCAGCTAGTTGCAGAGATGTGTGCTGCCATGCCTCAGGACTAGATGGGACCAGAGGTGTGTGCCACTATGCCTGGCTAATTTTTGAAAATCTTTTGTAACTTCTTGTTTTGTAATTCTTTCCTTACTTCCTTCTTTGTGTGTGTATACCATATTGGTTCCCTATTTCCCTTAGCTACTTTCTTAATGGTTACTCCAGGGATTAAAATTTACATGTTAAGCTGATAATTGCATTACAATTTCTGTTCTATAGAGCTCTGGCTGTGTCCTTTATATCATTTCTATCAAAAAGTACTTTCTTTTTTTTTTTGAAACAGAGTCTCACTTTGTCACCCTAAGTAGAGTGCCATGGCTCAGACTGGTCTCAAATCTATGAGCTCAGGCAATCACCCTTCTTGGCCTCCCAGAGTGCTAGGATTTGAGCCTTTGCACCCAGCCAAAAAATACTTCTTTACACATTTCATAGCCAGTAACAAATTTATGGTTACTGCTTTATACATCTCTTTAAACTCATATAGAAAACTGTACTTAAAAGTAGAAAACAGTATTAGCTTTTATATTTACCAATGTAGGTAATTTTACCAGTGTTTCTTGTTCTTATGGCTTCAAGGTACTGCTAATGTCCTTTCATGTCAGCCTGAAAGACTGTTTAGCATTTCATGGAGGTTAAGTTCACTAGTGCAAACTCATTTAGCTCTTGTTTACCTGGGAATTTCTTTCTTTCTTTTTTTCTTTTTGGAGACAAGAGTCTTACCACGTCACCCTTGGTAGAGTGCCATGGCGTCACAGCTCACAGCAACCACAAACTCTTGAGCTTAAGTGATTCTCTTGCCTCAGCCTCCCAAGTAGCTGGGACTATAGGCACCCACCACAATGCTCGGCTATTTTTTTTGTTGTAGTTGTCATTGCTGTTTAGCTGGCCTGGGCACAACCTGTCAGACTGTGTATATGGCCAGCGCCCTACCCACCGAGCTATGGGCATTGCCCTTTCTGGGAATCCTAATTTCACTGCCAATTTTGAAGAATAATTTGCCTGATACTGAATTTCTGATGACTATATTATTCCTTTCAA
The DNA here is from genome assembly GCA_963574355.1 of Loris lydekkerianus. Lineage (NCBI taxonomy): Eukaryota > Metazoa > Chordata > Mammalia > Primates > Lorisidae > Loris > Loris lydekkerianus. Next base: position 2,766 of record CAUYPK010007233.1, on the reverse strand, counting down.
ACTTTTTTGAAGTTTGGCTTCCATAGATTCTGATAAGAAATTGGCCGCTAATCTTATTGAGGATTCCTGTACATGCCAAGTCATTTCTGCCTTGCTACTTTCATGATTCTCTTGTCTTTCCATAGTTTGATTATGTGCCTTGCTGTGGATCTCTATGATTTTATCATAGTGAATATTCTTTCTGTCCTTTATGTTTTCTTTTTTCCTTCCTAAATTCCTCTCATGTATATATTCATATGCTTGGTGGTGAGTGAAAGCTTTTTTAGCTAATTTTATCTTTGTTCACTTAGACTAGACAATTTCAGCTAATGCATGTTTAAGTTTGTTGATTCCTTATTCTGACTGTCCATGTGTTGTTGAAACTTTTTTTTCCTAGTGAATGAAAATGCTTTATTCACAGTTGTTGAAATTTTAAAGAAAAATTTTCATTCCAGCTTAAAAATTTTGATTTCACTCCTTTTTAGTAATTTCTATCTCTTGGTTGATATTTGTTGAAATATTATTGTCCTACTTTCCTACTTTGTCCCCAGTTTTGACACCACAGCACTCTACCCATAGCAACAGAGTAAGACTCTGTCTACAAAAAATAAAAATAAAAATCAATCAATCAATAAAAAAATCATAAAAGGCCCATGTATCTCCATCAAAAAATGCTCCAATGAAGAACTAAAAACTCAAGTTACGTCTATTTTACTAACATAAAAATAACACCATGACATATGGTATCTAAACATTTAAATTTTCAGAGTAAGGTATCAAACAAAACACTCACTAAAGAATATTTTCTAAAATTACATTATGATAGGGTGGCGCCTGTGGCTCAGTGAGTAGGGTGCCGGCCCCATATGCCGAGGATGGCGGGTTCAAACCCAGCCCCGGCCAAACTGCAACAAAAAAATAGCCGGGCGTTGTGGTGGGCGCCTGTAGTCCCAGCAGCTCGGGAGGCTGAGACAAAAGAATCGCTTAAGCCCAGGAGCTGGAAGTTGCTGTGAGCTGTGTGACGCCACAGCACTCTACCAAAGGGCCATAAAGTGAGACTCTGTCTCTATTTAAAAAAAAAAAAAAAATTACATTATGATATAGAAATGTATTTTTATAAGACTTGCACTGAAGACAATAAACCTAAGTTCCTGATGGAGATAGAGTTGATGGAAGACAATGTGGTGTTTTACTCCTCAGTCCCTAAGCTATAGTATGTGAAGTTCGATCATAAAAATATAGTCATCAAGTGATGTTCAATACAAAAGAAATATAATATTTAACAAAAAGTAGTGTCATCAGAAACTGGTTCCATCCTTTCTGATGATAAAAAGTTCTGCTCTTATAACTTGGCTTAACGATAGCCATTTTTATATGAACACCTAATGCGTGAGAATTCTTTATTGAACAGCAAGGTCTTCATGAAATGGATGTATTGTGAATAATTTAAAGAACCTCCTGCTGTTAGATAATTAGGTTGATTCCATATTTTAAAGCCAATTCTAAGAAAAACCACCTTCTCTATATCTAATATCTATTTCTGAACTTTCCATTCTATCCCAAATTATTATTTTGGAGCCAGAAACATACTAATTCAAGTGTTTAGTTTCAAATGCATTAAAAAAATCAAGCAAAGAGAGGTTTTCCCATCAGTCTTCTTTTCCAAAGTTTTCCAGATGTTTGTGCACATTAGTAAGCCACTTACATATGCCACTTCTTTAATCCTGGCTTATAAACAGCTGAAAGGGTATCAAGATAGGGTCTTTACACAGCCTGTACCACCCAATCTCACTGACACCACGGAGCCTACTCCAATCCATCCCTGGGTGACCCTTCCTGGAGCAATCATTTAAGTGGAGCCTCTTCTCAAGTCACAGTGAGATGGAATATACATGGAGGTAGAACTGAGGGAAGGCCCTGGCTGTAAGCATACCTGTTAGGCAGGGTACTTCAGAATCAAGAGATTTAGCAAGTCCAAAATACGGCATTTCAGGAACAAGAGAGAGGACAGCACAATCAACTAAGAATATGACTTTTACCTGGTAAAGTGCCATTCCATCCTCTTCTTTCTTTGCTCTTCCTTTGGATTTCTTTCTCAGGTAAGATTAGTCTGTGTGTCAAAAATATATTATCTGATGCTTAGAATCAATATATCCCCTTCCTCTGCCTCAAGTACACACACACACACACACACACACACACACACACACATATGGGGAGAATCTTAATAAAGAAAAAAGATGGTCTTTAGCTGCCCACTGCAATAAGATGGTTTCAGGAACAATAAACTCCTACAAGTAGACCTATTGGTAAGTTCTTCCACCTCCTCAAAAACCCTTCTCTTCTTGTTAAAATCCATACATTCTGCTTAAACTGCATTGTCCTTTGTCTACTTGACATCCCACCAAAGAGAACTGCCTTTTCCAGGTTCATGCCCTCTCCCTGGACAATCAGTATACAATGGACTGGTCAGTGCAAGATACAAAAAGCTGTTTCTTCCCTCAATTTGGAACAACTCTGAAGAGTCACACTCCAGAGCACCCTGATGTAGCCATCCTGCAGAGTTTAAAGTTTTGTCTTGAAGGCAAAAGAAACCATAAAAGAGCTTAATGCCAGGAGTTGACACAAACTTAAGAGTTAACTCCTCTGCTAAATCTCTTCCAAAATATAGAAAAAGAAGGAATATTACCCAACACATTCTACGAAGCAAACATCACCTTGATCCCCAAACCAGGGAAAGACCCAACAAGAAAAGAAAATTATAGACCAATATCACTAATGAATATA